>MJUT01058830.1:187097-235657 GCA_002080005.1 Gigantidas platifrons | reverse complement strand
CGTCTACAGATTCACTTTACTGCTGTTTAATACCAGCGTTGGTAGGATTCGTACATATGTGTGCATTATGCTGGGCAGTGGTTGCTATGAAGTAGATAAGAATGTTTTCGGATGCCCTTAATTAATTCATATTCATTACTATTGTTGTATTTAAATTGTTGTACTATATTCATATGTATTGATTAATAAAATATGTTTACACTAAGAATGTTTCTAGTTAACTTACAAATGTTTTCATCATTCAGGGCGCGTAGCAACGCTGTAGTAATCGAAGCATTCGCAGGTGCGCATGCGATTTGCCTGATCAGCCTGTAGAACAATTATTTCGCATCAGATAAAGGTGACGACAATCTATTCTCATAATCATCCAAAGTTTCAGTCAACAGGAAGCATCTCTATACTCGGCTGTGCAAATCTTTTAGTAGACGAACCATTTTAGTTGTATTGTCTATGCTGAACCTACTGTCTAGCAAGTTGTTCGCAGGAATAAAATAGTGCAAAATAATTGAGTATTCTACCCAGTACAAAAGTCGTTTTATGGAAGCTGTGCTACAGGGTATAATATTTTCTGCTATCCGTAGTGATTGTTCTGATTCTTCAAACATCCAGAATAGCATTGTTTTTATAAAATATGTACATAAAAGATCATTTAACCCATCGACTTTAGAAATTATTTCCTTCAGAAGTAATGTCATTAGCGCATAGCATAACAACTGGGTGTGATTGAAGGAATATATCATTAATTTTTCAGCCACTGAAAATGATATTCGCCATTCGGTAGCCTCGTTTGGCGAGCCTTTGCAGCCAATGGGGACAAAAATGACACCATATGAAGTAATCGTCGACATTATGATCTTACTTGCCACGGTTGTGCATCAGAGATCCATTTATCACATTTGTTACAATAAGCCAGATCAACACAGTCGTTGAGTGATGTCACATACGGTCCGTGAATTTTAGAAAGGACATGTCAGATAAATGTCTTAATTTAAAACGTTAGCTTGACAACATATAATCAGTACCGATCATTTCAAAATCTTTGCACATTGTATCATCATTCGGATTATTCTTAAGCAGACGAAGTTGGGTAAAACAAGGTTTCGTGTTTTCCGTATCCATTATTAGAACAGTTTTATTTTCTGACCAGATATTTTCTAATGCGTCAGCCTCAGTTTCATATACAGCGACATCATTCTGTACAACCATCAGATCTTCATCACTACTGTTAAGGTCTAACCCTTCAGCTTTACTTCCGCTGCTTATGACTGTTTCGTCTTTTATAGTACATCCTATGTCTCTCACGGTGTATCATAATCGTCTTGTCTTTACGACTGCTCTTGTTCCAATCTTTTTACATAAGTATTTATAAATTTCAAGTGACTGGTCTTTGGTAGATGCCATATTACCACATACTATCTGTAGATATTATTATACAAAGCTTTTATATCCACGAAATGGATTCATTTGAAGAAGAAAAAAAGAAGATTTATGCTGTTATAGTAAATAGATGTTACCGATCGTCATTTTGGAAATTCACATCTTTAGGAATACATAAAAACTATAATAAAGACTCAGATTTTCATTTTGTATACCGGATTACAGATCTCGTTATATCAAGGTCGAAGTGACCTACTGTTTTAACTCGACTTTTACTTTTTGTTCAGTGAATGAAAATGTGAGGTGATTGTTCATTTTGTTGATATTGGTGGAATTGTAGACCCTCACTGCTTAATCTTTCTTTTCATGAATAATATGCAAAACTTTCAGTAGATCCAAATAATCCCTGCCTGTTTGAGGTGAGTTTATCCACTCGTTACAAAGGATAATGATCTGATCATATCTATTAAATCCTCTTTTAGTTGTGTCAATTAAAACATCCACAGAAAAAATAACGCCATCTTTTCATAAAAATAATAATTGCTCTCGTCATGAAAATAAATAAAAGACTTCCCATGTACAGTTCATGAAGAAATATACCAAGACACGGATTATTGAAGGCTGTTAGTATTTGGTAGAAGTATAAATATCAAAATATTATTTGTCTTTATGCTTGGATACTATTTGACTCTGTGTATTCCATACAACCAGATATTTGTAAATGACTTGCGAAACACGAAAGGTCAGCGTGTTCTCGCAAGGTATTATAACTTTCTCTAACAATTCAATGATCTACACTATACCGAACTGAAAGAGGAGTTAAGCATCTAAAATCCAGTTCACCCAGGATGAAATATATGAAATGATAATAATCTGGTCAGTATTACGTATGAGGATCAATGTGAACAAAAATTTCAAAAGTATTTTAACAGGAAGAATAATTTCCAAGAAATACATCATTTAAATGCAATATTTGGTTAGTAAACTGATCGTTTACCTGTTAAATGGCATTTGTTTTAAGCTTCAAGAAACCAGATTTAATAATTGATAAAGATTACCTGTACATTTCAAGGAAGCAGGAAAAGTCTTCCAATAGGAAATAATAACAACAATAAAAATAGGTCATTTAGGTATATCGGTTGTGTGAATCGCTATGCCATTTTAATATACATGAAATACATGTATATTCAAATCTCTAATTGTGACTGAATGGAGAAACGAATTATAGATGATGTTCTTTCACTATATAATTCTGAGTTTGGTGTTTTCGTTGATCGCATCTACCCAATTGAGCTTTGATTAAAAGATACTACAGATACGCCTGCTTCATACCTTGACCTACACCTCGACATTGACAGTTAGGGCCGGTTAAGAACGAAACTTTAGGACAAAAAAATCTCATTTCAATTTTCCAATGGTGAACTTTCCATTTCTATGTAGCAACACCTGCATATGGAGTATATCTCTCTCAGTTGATCCAAAATTCCATATAGCTTGTGGTTCGTATCAGGATTTCCTTGATAGAGAGTTGCTGCTAACAAGGAAACATCTAAACCAAAGGTTTTTATTGGTTAAGTTGAAGTCATCACTTCGAAATTTAACCATTACGGAATATCTGTGACACAAATAACGACAGATATGTTCCACTTGTCGTGTGCACTTCCAGATCCTTTTTTTTATTCATGACGTATACTCGGCTTTGTAACTAGAGTAACAAGTGATACTCAAGCAATGCTACGTTGTTCCAATGTTGAAATATATATGGATATCATCATGAACTGGTGGACCGTCATATAAGAAACAAGAACTAGTGCGTTCCCTACGCCAGCACCTGGGTGCATCCCTGTTTTTTCATGGGACCCGTGTTGATCATCATTTTAATGTTTTGTGTTGTGTTGTGTTGTGTTGTATGTATGCATTGTTTTTATTTGATCTGTGTGTTGCCTGTGTGTTCGGATTGTCTATTCTGGACCCCTCTCCCTTTCTATTTAATGTAATTTCCTGCAATGTTTTAACTGTGATGTATTCATAATTCCAACATTTAATTGGACAAATGAACACAAGACGGACAGCATCCCGTATCGTTGTCTTCTAGATGTTGGGTTGATAAAAGATATATATTCTGTAGTACACCTGGACTACCCTCCCTATTAGATATACTTCAATTTTTTTTCTGTAGAGACTTACCCTGCTCCATCAATGAACAGACCGGTACGACACACTTGAAAGTAACTTTAAATGAACACTCCTGCATCATAACCAGTTGCCAGACCATCTCAATTGAAAGTCGTTTCACTGAGGACTCCGGCTTGCTCTATAATTGACTGGCAGTTGTGTTTGGCATGCTACCTGAAAATGGCGTGAAACATCAAAAATTTAATTCATCTAGAATAAAATTTCTGAATTATTTATCTCTAGTCGATATTACGTATGATGATCATTTCACACCATCTCATTACCGGGAAATACAAGAATGTACAAAATTTAAATTAATATGTGCCATGTCAACTGATCCGTGACCGGTAAAACCTAAGCAGTTATTCAAAGAACTAGTTAATATCCTTTTTTAACAATACATATGTTAACAGAAAGTGAAAAGGGGGTGGCATTTTCCATGCCACGAGCGCCTGTGGTCTAACATTGTTAATATGTGTACATTTTTGTAAGAAATCATCATTACAATTTAATTTTACACAATGAGTAGTCCCATACCTCTATTTCAAGTATGAATTAAGTTATTACATACATGTATTTGAATTGGTATACCATTTATTTACCTACTGATCAGCGAGAAGGAAGTACATGTATCAGTACACTAGGTTTCAAACATCACTCGGACATTTCCGTCAAATGTCGGTACTATAAAAATCTCTTTTAGTCAGTAACTGACGTAAATGACCGATTGCAATCCGATTGTAAAACATTTTAACTATTTATAAATGGATATAATGTATTAATTAATATAAAACAAATGTTTTTAATTAAATGTAAATTAATCAAATACATGCGTCCCTGTTTTTATGATCGAATAATATTTAAAGCAGCAACTATGATCAACAATAAAAACGGAATATGCCTGTATTATTTTACAAAAATATTAATGAACGTATCAGTTGTGAGTTGTATTCCAAATTATCAAGAGGGGAGTCTTGGGATCCCATTGGCCGGTATAATCCAGTCATATTTTTGTAAATATCCCATACCAGGATTGATGCCCAACGCCATGTGTCGTGTTTTAGCTTGATGTGAATGTTTTGTAGATCGTTGTTTGTCTTTTTGTACATTTTCTTATATTGTCTCATTTCTTCGATTTACGGATTCTGATTATCACTTTGGTATCTTCAAAGTTTTCGTATTATTTTTTTAATTTATTATTGTTAGTGTTGAGTGTGCAATGATTTCAGGTAAGAGGTGGTTGTTTGTTTTGTTGATATTGGTGGAATTGTTGACCATCCATCTTTGAACTTTCTTTTCATAGCCATTCATGTCGAAGTTTACTCGATACAGCATTTTCTGTTAAATGTTGTTATTGATTGAAACATGATAGTGGTTTTGACCTTGTAATCCGATTTCTTCTTCCAAATAAATGAATGCTACGATATAGCCGAAACATTGTTGAAAATAACATTCAGCGCTTATAAACTAGGGACTGTCGTAGTCATGGTGTAGTCATGGTCGTATGGTACTTGGATTCTGTATTAGTATCACCTGCTTTAAAGTATTTCTCACGTCTACTACATTTTTTACAATAATAAAGTCAATGCGTGTCCTGTAGTACATTATGAAGGCCATATCAATGTGATCTTACATCTTAGATAATACTGAAAACAACACCTTTAATTTTGTGGATATTTATAGACCTTTATATGATTTGGCAATCTTTTGAGGTCGAGTGAAGATTATTTCAGAATCACATCGTTTAGGTATCAAGGGTTTTGTCACTGGGTAGGTACCTCTTCTTATGTATTTTTAGTACCCGAGGGTATCATCCGTCCAGTAGTCAATGTTTCACCACTGACAAGGCTTATTAGATTTATTTATTATTGAAATTTACTTGTCATAAATAATGTAATTGATTAAAACTAGGGTTAATCTCCCTAGGTGACCTTACCCGATTTTAGATTCCTTCTTAGACCCTTCAGCTTACTTGCTCCGTAAAACCTTTCACTTATTTGACGTTCCAATCGTTTGACCTATTACATTGAGTGTACCTATGATGTGATTCTAGACAAACATGGGGTGGACTTTAATAAACTTTAAAAAAAAAAACGAAAGGGCAATCACAAATGGACAATCCAGAGAAATTGACAACATATGGTACACAAGATGAAAAAACAAACAAGGCAAAACACAATACAATATGAGATGGACACCAATATGCGCAAGCAAATACAAATAACATAAAAAAGACATGAACCCTCCTACAAACAACTGGAGGTAAAGACGAAACAAACGTTGTTTCTATATGACAATTCTAACGGACATCTCAACATGGAACTAGGAACGTATAGACGAACATAAAAAAGTAGATATCTAATTTAGTGCGCATTGCGCATTTCTGGAATAACCTTCATCATGTACGTTACTGGAATAATCTTCATCATGTACGTTACTGGAATAATCTTCATCATGTGCTCTTTAAATATAATAATTGAAAAGACAAATATTTAAAAAGGGTTGGTTGCAATAAATCCAAAGGACCTAAACAGGAGAGCCAATATCGGCAAAGGTCACCTATGTCTGAGGAAAGATAACCTTAGTTTTGATACTAAGTACATTATTTAGGAACTGTAAATTTTAATAATGAAATATATCTAATAAACCATGTCAGGGCCGAAGCACTGACTACTAGGCGGATGATATCCACGGGGAATAATAGTCCACCAGCAGAAGTATCGACCCTGTGATAGTAACATTGACTGCTGGGCGCATGATATCCTCGGGGACTAATAGTCCACCAGCAGAGGCATCGACCCTGTGATAGTAACACTGATTACTGGGCGGATAATATCTGCGGGAACTAATAGTCCACCAGCAGAAGTATCGACCCTGTGATAGTAACACTGACTACTGGGAGGATGATATCCTCGGGGACTAATAGTCCATCAGCAGAAGTATCGACCCTGTGATAGTAACATTGACTGCTGGGCGGATGATATCCTCGGGGACTAATAGTCAACCAGCAGAAGTATCGACCCTGTGATAGTAACACTGACTGCTGGGCGGATGATATTCTCGGGGACTATTAGTTCACGATCAGAGGTATCGACCCTGTGATAGTAACACTGACTGCTGGTCGGATGATATCCTCGGGGACTAATAGTCCACCAGCAGAAGTATCGATCCTGTGATAGTAGCATTGACTGCTGGGCGGATGATATCCTCGGGGACTAATAGTCCACCAGCAGAAGTATCGACCCTGTGATAGTAACACTGAATACTGGGCGGATGATATCCGCGGGGACTAATAGTCCACCAGCAGAAGTATTGACCCTGTGATAGTAACACTGACTACTGGGCGGATGATATCCTCAGGGACTAATAGTCCACCAGCCGAAGTATCGACCCTGTGATAGTAACACTGACTACTGGGCGGATGATATCCTCGGGGACTAATAGTCCACCAGCAGAAGTATCGACCCTGTGATAGTAACACTGACTACTGGGCGGATGATATCCTCGGGTACTAATAGTCCACCAGCAGAAGTATCGACCCAGCTATAGAAATAAAAACGTAGATATCTAATTTAGTGCGCACGATGCGCTTCTCGAATAACCTTCATCAGGTACGCTCACATTCGAATAATTGGAAAGCCAAATAATTTAAGTTGATTGGGAGGATTAAAACAAAAGCTATAAAGCAAGATAACAAATTCGGCCGAATCATATTCCCATTATCAGCAAATTTTAGCAGTATAATAAGATTACAAGAACCCAAATCGTCAGTTATATTATTGACGACGTCATTTGATGGTCATTTGGAGCGTTCATGTCTCAACTGCTTGCATGCGTCCTACATCAATTGATGGAACTCTCCTGCTTTCAATGATTTTGGGAATTCATGACAGGTTTCATATATGGGACGGGAGTTGATATTTTTTCTCGAATGCATATGTTGTTAGAATTGACATTTTCCTTTTTCCAAGATAGTTCAATTTTCTATTTATTAGTTAAATATTTATTTGATTACAATTTTTGAAGCATAACCTATTTCCTATGTATTTCTAGAAGCCGTTGTAGTCGTGTGGTAGTATGAATTACACCAGTATCTTTCACCGCTTATGTTGTAAGCTTGATTCCCGTTCATGGTGATGGTATAATCCACACTACCTTGTGTTATAAAGAGTGTCATTGACTTGTAGCAGGTTAGTGGTTTTTTCTATATATTGATGTTTCCTACAGTTGCGTACAGATAACGAAAGCTGGTATTGGCAATTAGATTGTGATTCAAAGTTGACGATTGTTTCACTATTAAATCATACGATGGCCTTGTATACTATCGAATATTTAAATAATGGTTGAGAACATCTGCTCGTTCTAATAGAATTATTAGTATACATTAGACAACTTCTGTGTCACGAAGATTAAAAATATTGTGTATAATGTTCAATATTATAGCGTTCTTTGTGATAACGCTGTTTGCCTGGTTATATGTTAGTTTTGACATCTTGTTGACAATGGAGGGAACTTGCATGGCCGCATCATTTCTCTCAGAGGGGAGGTTTGGGTTCACATAGCTAGTTTAACACCACCAATTGTTATTGAGGGGACTGTAATAAGCCAGGAAAGTGAGAGGTCATGTATTAGTATGTTAGTGGTATCCATTTTAACTTTTTCTATGATTTTGATATTTGGTTTTGGAATTGGCTCGACATGGTGATATTTTTTTTCAGTTTATTTACAGTTTATTACAACACAAATAAAGCTGACCACCATGATATAACTGGTATATTGTTGAAAGAGTTAACGTTAAACACATAATACCCATTACACTTTCTATATTTATTCAATATTCTTTATTCTAAATTGTTTACGAATTTTATATTCGCTATGTTTAAATATTTCTAATTTCTTAATGGTTTATAAAACTCATTTCTTAAGAATTAAGCTATGTTGATATACATTTTATTTGTATTATTGGAATAGTTTTATGTGTAATTGTTACTGGTATACACACATTCATGTGCATACACTATTCCATGTGTGTATGGGTAATAATTGTTTATGTCGTTCAAAGAAGTAAACTTCATAACTTGGTAAGACTTGTGTCTGATCCTTTTTGTCTCTATGAACGAATACAATTGTTATAAACTAAATATTTTCCTTTTAAGATTTGCATTGTATATTGTGTTTTACCTAAATGTACTTGATAAATAGTCAGATTTATTCACGCATTTCACTCACTAAGTTCCACGATGATGCCTGCTCCCGATTTAAATTAGGTTATGGTTATGGTGTTTAACGCCACTTTCAACAATATTTCAGTTATCTCGTGGCGGTCAGTATTATTGGTAGAGGAAACCGGAGTGCCAGGTAAAAACCACCGACATGCCGCAAGCCACTGACAAACTTTATCATATAATGTTGTATCAAGTACACCTCGCCTGAACCGGATTCGAACGCATAATTTGGGTGGTGATATGTACTGATTATATAGGTAGTTATAAATCCAACTAGGATACGATCATCACCACGACGGTCCCTCTAATATGGGCAGTTTTCCAAAAAAAACTACATATATTTTATACTATGTATTACTGGTAATATATTTACTATTGTTATCATATAATTGTATTGTAGAAAGAAAAAACGTTAGTGAGAAAACATCTTCAAAGATTTATTACAAAAATTGAGCATTGCTACACATATTTCTACATTTACTGAACATGTTGCTGAAAAATCCGTCACAATTGATCGAATGCATGCACATTGTACATGTTATTAGTTTTATCAAATACGAATCAAACGAAACGAGTGGCATCTACGAATATGTTTTCAACAGCAAAACAAGCTACAAACATATACCATAGTTTATTTACATATAAGTTGTTGACGCTTATATTTATATATTAATGTAATTAAAAGTGTTAATACTGTTAGACCACACCAAACTAGGGTATACGTTCCTATATGTATAACAAATTTAATTCATGATAACTTCTTGTTCAGGTGTTTTTTTTTAATCATATACAAATTGAAAGAATATTAAAACCCAATTTCGTTTTAACAAGAACACAGAAAAAGAAATAGCAGGTGCTTTAAATACTTACATATGTTCCAATGATGCATGATGGGAAATACAGTCAAATCTCGTGTTCTTATAATTCATAATGGGAAATATTGTCAAATTGCGTTATCTATAACTCAGATAAGTCGCTATCCTGGTAAATTCGAAATATAAGTAAATAGCTACATTTGCCATGACAAAACAAGCACACAGGCTAAAACTATAAGTCCCTTCGACAAGAACGCAAAGAGGACCTTCTCTCTATTACGTAGCTAGAGTTGTCTAAACATATTCTTGAGCCTCCATGGCAGTACTAGTGCAATGTAATTTATGTAGTTAGGATGATTTATGTCTGTGTAATCAGAGCCCTTCATCACTTCGTCAGTTCGACTTAAGCCAGTGTAGTTTAGTTGATACAGATTGACACTGCTTACCTTCCTGAACACCTGAGTTCACTTCCGTATTTTTGTGGGGTTTGTGTTGTTCAGTCTTTATTATGTTGTGTAGTGTTTAGTGGAAATATTTGTCAATTTTCTTATGATTTGTATTGTCTGTCCTTCGTTTTCCAGCTGCTGATCTTCCTTTTGCCATCTTCAAACCTTTCTTTATGTTATTTTGCTTGTTATCGACTTACACCAAGTTGGTGTGGGGATTATTTTTAGGTTCCTGCACCAACAAAAGGGACCCGTATTATATAACTGAAATATATCATGCTTAATGTGACGTCAATCACCTACAAGCATTCTATAATGCAAAACACCAAACAACAGAGTAAAATAAATGGCATAGGGTAAGACGGGTACAGACTACCTAAGTCAGAAAGTTAGAAGAAATTGTCGTTCGAAAAATGTAAAGGCGAGCTAGTATTGTCGGAGCAATGGTACATAAACACGTCATACTGATATTGATATGCATTTCAAATCACATGTCTCCTTTTCATGACATTGTTGAATTCCATTATTTAAAAATTCACATAATCGAACACGTTATCGGACTTTTTAGTGTGTGTAGTATTTAATAATTAGGAATATCTCCCGATATGGGCCGAAGGACCAAGTATTTGTACCGACGTTCACAGTGTCCACTATGAGTTTGTCATCTACTGATGTATCTACTGATCTACATTAACATACTCTGCTGTCTTTTTGTTTTGTAGGGAGTAACCATTTTCTTCTATAACCTCGCTCTTCTTTAGCGGACAATACAGATTAGAAGACTCCTCCCTCTTTTTAGACTTGTCATCTTTTTCAGTTAGCGATATTTCACTGTCAAGCGAATTAGAAGATTCGAAAATTTTAGATATTAAATTTGATTCGATTTGTTTAACAATTATTTCTCCTAAGAAATCTTTATCACATTCCATATTAGCTTCCGGTTGCGTTCCTGCCATATATTCTGGCGACGATGCCATATTTGTAGTGCAATATTTATGTAAAATATCAGGCTGATGGTTCGCTTCAATGGGCTGATATGGATTAAGATAATCATCATCGATGTCAATAACTTCTAAATACGATCTATCTGCCGGCGATTTACTGTTAACTGAAGATGTTCGGGGATTAACTGTAGCTTCAACTTTCTCGATCACTTGTATCGGTTCCATATTGTTTTCATCAATTGTTTCATATTGAGGAAGAACATCTTCAATTTCGTGAGGTGGTCCAGTAGGTACAACTCTTTCATCATTTTGTGATATTTTAAGACCTGCTGTCTTACACTTGTGATTGATACAGGCATTAATAAGAATCGACGAAATCAAAACCAAGACAAGCCCTACTGCCAAAATACCATAATACAAGAACTTTTCATTCACACAAAAACATGAAATCATATAAAATATATTTTAATTTTTCCTTTTTGACAATTCATCTCTCTTTGTATCGGTATTGTTCGTTATTATAGTATAGCTACTTTTGCATTCCGAAGATATAAACAAAAATCAATTACGGATACCCGCAAAATGGAGTAATTAACAAATTCGAAACTGTGACGCCATGGTGAAATAAACGTTATATTTCACTGCGTGAAATACCGGTTGTTATCCTGCACTGGATCTATTTGAGCAGTCATATTGCACTGACTGGATATTTTTTGTTGTTTACGACCACTCACCAAAATATTGTTTTTCTGGTACCTGATTCATGTTGAGCAACGAAAAGAAACTGTACCAGTATAAGCGCGACCGTGATAGATGACACCATGGTAACCTATTATAATGACGCTTGTTTCTGATATTTTCAGGCAAGTTAGCAGTTGTTTTGGACTTTTTGACTTTGCAGTATTAGCACAATATACGTACATAGTCAGTAAATATAACATTGTGAAACAGGTAAGAAAGCTCGCCGGAGCCTCGCCTTTTTCCTGTTTTCAAAGCTGGTAGAAATAAATTTTATATTTGTCGACAATGTATGTATATTGTCTATATATTTCACTCGGAAATCTCAGTATCTCACAGGCAGCAATGCAGTAGGAACTGCTTACTTTTCTGGAGCATCTGATCTCACCTACGGTTTTTAAGGGTTCGTGTTGTTCAATCTTTAGTTTTCTGTGTACTGTTTTGTAGATCATTGTTTGTTCTTTGACAATTGTATTTTCAATCCTTCTTCGATTTACAGATTCTTCAAACTTCTCTAAGTTGATAATGTAGAAATGTGTGTCCAAACTGGCGGAATGCATATTTCAAGTAAAGATTTGTAAATATTTAACTAATTGAGGAGATGATATTCACAATATTTTGTGATATATCATTGAACCGATTTTTAACCTTGTAATTCGGCATAGAAGATTAAACCAGAAACATATTGAGTTGTGAATAACAATTTTTTTATTTATAGTCCGCCAACGCTCGAAAGCCAAAATATAAAACGGAGCATCCTGAACTAACAGACATTGAATAACATAAAGGTATTCTGTAATTCTTTTTATTTTGTTTCTATTTATGCATACAGAATGTACATACCTGTTTGTATGATATTCCTTTCTTTATTATTAATAAGAACATTTTTAAGATGCCAAAAGAGTAATCAAAAGCCGTAAATGGAAGATGGACAGACAACACATTGAAAATTCACAAAAGGACAAACAAAGATCCACAAAGCATTACACAGAAAACTAAAGATTGATCAACACCAACCCCTATAGAACAGGTGTCAATTGATATGCTCCGGAAGGGTAAGCAGTTGCTGCTCCACTAGTGGTACCCGTGTGTTACTCATTGTGGCAAATCAATTATAAGTCATGAACGAGGAAAGGGTGTGATTGTGATTACGACAAACATAACTTATCCACGGTCATTTGTGACACAGATATTACGTAATGGTTTACCAAGATATGGTTGCGACAATAAAACTAATGACTTTAACTGAACCACTATGCACCATTGGTTCAGTAGCTTCACTGTTAGCAGGAATCGCTATGGTATATTTAATAAGTTACCTGATCGTATCGAGTAAACCTTGCCATGTGATACGAGATAAATATTGTTTTACATGAACATTTTATCTAACTGCAAATACTAAAGTTGTGCGTTTGAGCCCCGTTCATGGCGAGGTGTACTCGATAAAACATTATGTGATAAAGTTTGTCAGTGACTGGAATATCGTTGAAAGTGGCGATGGGAACCATAAACCATAAATCGGACTGCAAATAAAGATATGTTGTCTAATGCAAAAAAACAACAACCAACAAACCTGTAGGAGATTCTTCTTTTTCATATATACTTATTGTTGATTCCTCTTCAGTATTTGCATCGGTAAACAGATCTTCAATTAGATATATATACAACATTTTAGCTTTTGGTCTACATTGAATAGAACCATCATCTAAAATGTGAATTCTTGATTACTGGAATTGTCACATGCTTGAGCCTTTCACGGAGTAAAATCTAATCTCCAATCCTGCGTATATCTTATTAATGTTAGTATCTATTGACCTTTAAGAAGAGTTTGATGATACCAAAGGGATAATATGAATCCGTAAATCGAAGAAGGACAGACAACACCATGTTTTTCGCAGTACTTTATTTCTTAAGTTCACGCAACTCATTGGTGTATTTTTTGGTTTTCATTTTATCACATAATCGTGTAAAATATAAAGTATTCATTTAGTGTGCAGTGAATGCATGATATGTATTAATATATTATTATGGCCCCCAAGCGAAGTTTGCGAGACATGTTGTTTTTGCTCTGTTTCTTATTATTAAGTTCCCAAACGAAGTTTGGAGACTTATTGGTTTTGCACCGTTTCTTACAATGTATAATAATTTTCTTCTTCTCGCGGTGAACTTGTCCGAACAAATTCTCAGAGACTGATGATCCGATCTTTACTAAACTTCACTGGAAGGTGGATCCCCATCTCAAGAGGTGCCATCAGGTCTTGGAATTTTCAAAATGGCCGCCGTTGCCATGGAAACCGTGAACATATGTCAACATCTTTGACTTCACTTATATCGGAAACTGCCAAAGGGATTTCCACAAAACTTGGCATATATATTAAGTAGGGTTGGTAGAATATTCTGACTAATAAAATTTGCGAGCGAATGGCCGCCATTTTCAAAATGGCCGCCGACAAAATCAGGAAAATTTCAATGTCCTCTGATTTCAATGCAAATTAATATCTAGGCCTATTTTGAAGTGAAGAATTGATTGGTAATGATGAAAGTTGCCTTCAGGATCATTTTCACGAAGCCACCGTTTCCAAAATGGTCGCCAACAAAATCGGCAAATTGTTAATGGTTTCCGATTTCAATGAACATTGATATCTAGGAGTATTTTGAAGTGAGGAATTGGTTGGTAATGCTGAAACTTGCATCCACATGCCCGAATTCTGATATGGGGGTCGTTGGGGACTTCTGTGTTTGCATCCAAACACAATCAAACCTTGTTATTATTAGTCTTATTATTCCACTTTCTGCATCCAATTTTGTCCGGCACTTTTCTCCGAGATGCCTTGATCAAAGTTTATGAAACTTTGTAGGAATATCATATGCCATGTGAAGTTGTGCCTTTAAGAGTTGATTTTTTTCAAAATCGTTGCCGTTGCCATATAAACGACCAAATTGCAAAAAAAAATTGAAAAAGACAAAAATTATCATAGCAGGTTACTCGCAGAACAGAAATTGTTAAAGCTTCATCCACATCTAATGGAACGAGATAATCCAAAAAAATCGGAATCGGTTGGACAAACTTTGCTGCAGTTGCAATGGAAATAAAAAAGGGGGATTTAAAAAATTTTTGTATTCCTTTCATCAAGCTTCATGAAACTTTGTAGGAATGTCCACTCTAGTGAAAAAGTTCAAAATGGCGGGCGTTGCAATGGTAACCAAGGTGCAAAAAATGTTCAATTCATTCCGTACAGCGGATCCTTTTGTAACACACAAAAATAGATCATCACTCAAAGTTGTGCTCTTTTTTTTAAAATTTTCAAAATGACCGCCATTTCAAAATGGCCGCCAATATAAAAATTTAAAAAATCGTTAAAAATTCAAAAATGAAAAGATTTAAATGGAAATATATATTGACAGGAAGTAAGACATTCTGCCCCATATGGCGACCATTTTGGTTTGCAATAGCGGCCATCTTGAATCCAAAATGGCCGCCAAAATACAAAAATCCTCAGATTTCGGAGAAATTTGGTTTCCATGTAGATTATGATGTTGCGAATTGATATCCATCGTTGGTTTGCTATGGCGGCCATTTTGAAATCAAAATGGCCCCAAAATATAAAAATCCTCCGATTTGGTCGAAATATGGTTTCCAAGTAGATTATGATGTTGCGAATTGATATCCATCGTTTGGGAGCCATATTATTATCCTTCAGATCATATCATATCTCGTTATTATTATTATTATATATACGAACTATTTATTGCTGTTATCGCCTGACATGCATTAAGCTTAATGTATGGGGAGTACTGTATATATTATTGTTCTCTGTGCAATATTGCTATATCGTCATGGTTAGAATTCAGTTATAGTTTCGTACAAAAAGTTTTTTTAAGAATTCTTTCGAATATGTTAATATATATTAAGACCACATGTTTTGTGTAATCTTCAGTAGAGTCTTATTTACAACACATATAATAATCTTACCTGCAACTTCAGTTGTTGAATTGATTGTATGCGTGATTTTAGACTGGTTTGTTGTTCTCTTTTTGTCAACTTGAATGAAATAAAAAATATAATTTCTCACAAACAATATATATATACATTTAATAAATATCGGATTTTTATATGCTATATATAATTGATTTGTTTCACATGTGTTGTGTTGTTTTTCTGGCTTGTAATTGCTCCGCTGTTTGCACTAATTGGTATTTTTCTTTTATCTTCTAACGTCATCAAGCTAAAACAAGCACAATGCGATGCAAATAAACAGCAGAATTAGAAATAAAGCTAATGTGATGAGGTGGGAAAGACTATAAAGGTGAAAATGTGTGCTGATGCTAAATGTAAATCTATCAAAACAAGTAAAATGATATTCACTGGCATTCTAAATGCCCCCCCCCCCCAATGAGACAAATTGTGCACTCTACCTTCAAAAGGTACACTTAATTGAAATGTCATGAAAGAAGCCATATCTGTGTTTCACTACTCGTCATCATTATTTCTTTTTAATCACTATACTCGCGAACAGACGTGAGTTCGTTGTTCACCAAATTGTGTTTCTTTTCTTTTGTCTTAGATTTCTGTTGGTATGGTGATTATTTTCGTATAAACAATATTCTTTTACTTGACAAACTCGCCCCACTTCTGTAAATTGCTTCCATCCCCATACTAGTTTGTCAGTTTTATGACATTTTGTCTTGATATAAATTGGGATTCCCCGCCCTGTCACCATACAACCACGACGTCAGTATGTCCTCGTTCCATTAAGTATCCTCACACAGAGCAGACTAGTTCGGAAGGAATGCTTACTATAATAATTGTATGATAAACATGTTCCTGTAACAAAATCTTGATGAGCAGCCATATTTTTTGTGTTCTATTACAGATTTTGCGATTTTACCTCTTTCTTCGATTTTGATATTTGATTTTAAATTTGTTCCGACAGAGTGGTATTTTTAGTCGCTTTTCATTTTATTACAGATTTGACAATAAATAAAAGACCATCTATAATACACATTAGAGGGAAACCGAAGAGGTAATCAAGAATATACAATACAGAAACACTGGCAATATCAGACACAGGGCACGGAGCGAAGATAAACAAAGCAATGAAACACAAACATAAAATACTTACAAGATTAATAACACGGACCCCACCAAACACCCGAGGGTGAATTGTGATCAATAAGATTTTCTATTAATTAGTCAATTAGGATTTTACCTGTCTTTGTGGTTATGTCAGTAGAAATGTTGACTTTACTGTTGGTCGTCTGGTGTTCTGTTAGAAAAACAAACGTGTATTGTTCTTATTCAACACTATAAACAATCTTTATCGAAACAGTGCTCACGGAATCTTGTAGTTTACATAATAAAGTCATACAACATGTATATCGTGTTATTATTGAATCTGCTTGTTGTTTAAACAATATTTATTTATAAGAAAGAAGGTGGATGTAAATGAACATAAGAAACTATCCAAATTTACAAAGATATTTATCAAAGTAAAGGAAATGCCCTTTCATTGATGTTCTACATTTCACAGTCACAATAGGATCTTCAGTAATAAGATAGATAAATATAACTGGGGGTTGTTAATAAGTCACATTTGTATTTCATAATTATACAAAAAATGTATGAGAACTTACAAACTATACTGTTACATGTAAAATTTAGTTCAACTTCAGGTCTAATCATATCCCGGATGTGAACACTCATGAGAATTATATTATCCCGGATGTGAAGACACATGATTATTATATTATCCATGATGTGAACACACATGAATATTATATTATCCCGGATGTGAACACACATGAGTATTATATTATCCCGGATGTGGACACACTTAAGTATTATACTATCCCGGATATGAACACATAGGAGTATTATATTATCCCTGATGTGAGTATTATATTATCCAGGATGTGAACACACATGAATATTACATTATCATTCAATAGAAATTAATTGTAAATATATATCACGTTGTTTCATTAATAGCTAGTTTTGTTTTCAATACAAATACGCTTTAGATAAAACCGAAGGGACAATCAAGAATGAACAATCCATAGATACAAGCAACAATGGGCAAACAAGACAAAAGACGAAGACAAACAAAAAACATAACACAGAAATTAAAAGCAATGCATATACTCTTTGCAAAATATAGTGATCTATTTATTGACATCGAAATGAACCTGGATACTGCTGTAAGTCACAAGTTACTCACACATGGGTAAATTCAGCAATATCAGACTTTAAAATGCACTGACACTTTATTAAGAATGAACCTACAAGGAAACGTCTACATCCAGACTGTTGCTTCAGTGAGCTAGCACTTTAAAGATCCAATTGTGTATGTTGGGCAAGTTAGCATCATTATTTCATTAAATGTAACTTGCTCTAGTCATGATATATCTGACAAATAGCTCATTTTGGTGTTAAACAAAAATCATTCAATGTTTTTGTTTATAAAAGGATAGTCCCTCAACTCGAAGATAACTCAGCACAATTGGACCGATTCCGTTCGTTCATCAAA
Source organism: Gigantidas platifrons (assembly GCA_002080005.1). NCBI lineage: Eukaryota > Metazoa > Mollusca > Bivalvia > Mytilida > Modiolidae > Gigantidas > Gigantidas platifrons. The sequence goes on along the minus strand of MJUT01058830.1, from coordinate 217,410 downwards.
CCTGGCCCGAATTACGATAACTTCTATTGGAACTACTTTCTGAAATCATATCTGTAGGAGGCATTATAATAATTTCAAAATGGACGCGTCCCTAAGAATCTAGCTTGAAATTGTTCTTTTTTTATTTTCCCTTTGATTTCCTAACCCAAAGAATCGTATGCCTATGCAATATGATGTTAAATATGTATTATTGAATGGATGTTAGGGATAGGAACTTATTTGCATTGTGCATTGTTTCATTGGGTAAATTGCCATTTTCGGCGAAGAAATGTTAGGTGTAGACAACTGTCATATTCTTTCTTACAACCGAGGTTTAGAAGGGGGTAGCCGATCTACCGAAGGTATACCGATTGCTGGAAAATATCTTGCTCTACATTCGTCTTACTAACATGTTTTAATTTCTTCTGTATTGCTTTGTCGACAATTGTTTGTCTTCTGTTCTATTATCTGTTCTTCACTTCCAATGCTGATTATTCTTTTGGTATCGTCAATATTTTCTCAGTATAACTTCTCCCACAGGCATAGGTGATCTTGACCGATTTTGACAATCCTGTTTAGGCCTTTGGTTGTATTGTTCCCAAAAGTTTAAATTATTTGGCTTTTCAATCTTTCGACTTTGAGGGTATTCCAGAAACGCGTCGTGCGCACTAAATTTGATATCTACGTTTTTATTATTACACTTACCCCTATATACATTTTCTATGTACAAAATGTGCTTGTCGATGTCGAATCCACAGGAACACTCGTAAGAGACATTCAAGTCTTTAACAGTTAGATTTAATATGGTAAGAATGAATCCATTTTTTTAATTGACGTGCTGTATTTTGCTTTATCAGTTGAGCTCCCACTATTTAACATTAAACATTTATCATCATGTCCACCATGCCAAATCTTTGTTTCATTTGCAAAGCAGTTATCCACTTTACAAAATAATGTCAAATCTTGTCCTAATTTTGGTGATATATCATGCACTGTCCATTTAACTATAATAATAATATGATGTTAAATATGTATTATCACATATTTTGTTGCAATATGTTCATTTGTGCATGTCCATTAAAGCTAAAAGTCAGTGTTGGTTATTTGCCCTGGGCAAATACGGGGCAAATATCCGTATTTGCCCTCAAATATCCGTTGTTGCCCTTATATATCCGTATGTGCCCCCGTATTCAACTTCCAGTATCTGCGCAGTGGTCTCAAAGATTATATGTCTAAGTACAAGGAAAGATGATGCATACAATCATACTTCAATCAAATTAACACATTTCCAAATATTGGAATAAAGTTTAAATAACATTAAAGGGAATAATCAGCTCAAATATATACGTCGTGTTGAATAGGAATTTCCATTCAAATGTCAATGTCTTGGGTAGATTTTACAGACAGTTTCTAACGTCATTGTACAGATCGACATTGTTTGGTATATTTTTGAAACCAGATCGAAAAAAATATTTGCAAGTTGAACAAAGGCAACTCTCTTAAGGATTTATTTCCGCAATTTGTCTGTTCATAGATCTTTTTTGCAATATAAAAGTAAATGCTTGTAAAAGGTCAATGTATAATATGTGATGAAAAGATTATGACATGAAATTTTCCATATGGTCCCTGGTGTCAACCCTCGACCCATATCAGCCCTCCAGCTTTGCTGTCGGGCTTGATATGGGAGTCTCGGGCTAATACCAGGGCCGATATGGAAAATGTCATGTAATAATCTCTTATTATTGAATGTATGTCAGAGATAGGAACTTATTTACATTATTTACATTTTGGCGAAGAAATGTTAGGTGTATACAACTATCATATTCTAGATATTTTAGACGATTGCCGCTTACGTCATCTTGTCAACAATGTAGCAATACACATAATTACATTTGAATGGAGATAACTGAATTGTATTTGAATATTTCACGGCATCAATTGTGGATTTAATTTTGTAATTTTCACCAATTCCACGGTTGAAATAGCATGAAATCTATTTTTTTAATTTTAACTGATTACCGCTTATGTCACCTTGTCAATAATACGGAAATATACATATGATGTATGTATGTCTATCCTACACATCATTACATTAGAATGGAGATAGCTGTATTGTTTTTGACGCGTCGCCAGTAAACTCAATTTGCGACCATCAAATCTCCAATTGATGCCGTGAAATTTTCAAATACAATACAGTTATCTCCTAATTCCCAGATGTGAGTTAAAAAAACAACACAAAATACGGATGAAATAATCTTGCAAATACCGCTATCATTGTACATGTGTACAATAGAACACTGAGAGGTTACAAATAAAGACAATACACGACCACATGACTGTCATATGACAATAGCAAGAACACTAGACAGATTAATTAAGAAATAATTCATGGAAACCAGAGTTTGTATACAGTTTTAACATGGGTAACATTATTTTCGTACAAATTTTATCCCGAGCGTTAGCGACGGATAAAATGCAACGAAAATAATGTTATCCATGTTAAAACGTGATACAAACTCTGGCTTCCATGAATTATTTCGATTCTAGTAGGAAAAATCTAACTTATCTTTTTAAGCGGAAGTCGGTAATGGAAATGCATTTCATAACAAAATTCACTAACCTTCATGTTTTACAGTTTACAGTTGTTTTTCTTTTATGCATAAATAGACTGTGATGCTATGAAGTTACTGATATTTTCCAATGTAATGGCATTTTGAATTTAGCCACTTAAACACGTAAAATGCTCACAAAATCTTAAAAATAAATCAGTAACCATGTCTTTCAATGTCATCAGCGTTCCTTGTAAACGACTTCGGGAAGATGTTAAATTTAAAAAGTCAAAGTCCATTGATGATTGTCTTAAGTATCTATTCCGGAAAAATATAGGTAAAAACAATACGGGCATTTTTATGTTTGTTATGCATCACAGTGCTGTATGAATACATAAATTCACTAGGGAATTATGTTTGTAATTTGTTCGTCAATACGCATGAGCGAATTAAAATATATCTCGAGTTTTATCACTGTATTATGTACATAGCCAATGAAGGACGTCATGTTAGAATATAGTTTAAAGGAGACTCACTAATGAGATGGGCTGTATATATGTTTTCGGAAATAACATTTAAAACTTGAGTATATATATTAAGCAGGGAGAAAATGTTTCACGAATCACTGTACGAAAGACAAACTCTGATATCCAGTTGATCATAAAGATTATTACATCCCATCACTATTTACATATTGAATGTCCTAGGCTTGGTTCTTTTTATGCCCGGGTGGCTCAGTGAGTTGGATTACCTAACAACTCATACAAACGTATCACCAATACGGCGTGGGTTCGCTCCTCGCTTTGTAAATTACAAAAAAGAGCGCACTCGACTTGAAAAATGTTGCCAGTTGCTTGCCCATGGTCGGTGGTTCTCTCTGGCTTCCTCCACCACTAAAACTGGTCGCCATGATATAGCTGAAATATTGTTGAAAGTGGCGTTAAAACACAAAAAATCAAATCATATCTTAGAAATATGAGGCGGGGGGGGAGAGATATGATGGACGGTAAATTTAGCTCTAACGATTAATACAAGCCTTCGTTTTTCTAAAAACACAATTTTACGTGATAATGAATTGGACACTATGCTGATGGCTGTGTAGGAAGGACGGTAGTATGTAAATAACTATTTTATGCACATATGCAGGCACATAACCACAAATCCACGACTGGTGTGCTGGACAGGAATGACGCACTGTGCATCGTTCCCGGGCATGGAACAGTTCGGATCCGGAAGTAGGGGAACAGTCAAATGTTTCACTCCGCCGGCTATTTTTAAAATTTTCTTGTAATCTGTTAAAAATATAGCATATGAAAAATATATACTATAAGTTAATAATTTTTATTGTCGGCAATAGTAATATTTGTTTAGTTTGTCATCACTTTTGTTTAAAAAAAATATAAATAATAATACAGAGACATATGTTCATTCTCCATTTCCATGTGTAATTTACAACACACCAATGATTAATTTACCATTTAGACAGTTTAAATAGTGTACATGGATCATGTGTTTACTTCCGTTCCACAGCTTGAACAAAAATATAACATGTGGTTTATTATCCATTACTGATGAATAATAAGCGTTTACCATTACCCTTCAGTAGTCACTGACTAACTATATCCGGTTCCCTGTTACATTATTACCTAGCTGTCAATATGTATTTTGTCTTGCCATATTACTGAAAACTGGGACCCTTGTTATTTCTAATCTTTATAAATTATATAGCAGATGACATGTTAGGTCTTGGTAGACTGTTTGCTGATGATACGTCAATTGGACATACCGCGCATGATGAAACTACACTGAAAAATATGATAAATATTGATCTCAAATATATTCAAGAATGGTCAAAAAGATGGCTTGTAAAATTTAACCGAAGTAAGACTGATATTATGGTTTTCAGTGCTAATAATCAACAGAACGACTTGATTTTTGATTTTAATAGCACACTTATTCAAACTGTAAACACTCACAAACATCTAGGAGTAATTTTTAGTTGTGATTGTAAGTGGACTAAACATATTAATATCATAATTGAAAGAGCTTCAAAACAATTAAATATTTTGAGAAAATTAAAATTTAAACTAAATATGCAATATCTGGAAAATATCTATGTTACGTTTATTAGACCTATATTAGAATATGGTTCGGAAGTATGGAATAATTGTGGAGCTGTCAACTCTGATAGATTGGAAAAAGTACAAACCGAAGCTGCTCGAATAGTAACAGGGCTTACTTCATATGCTAGCTTAGATTTTATTTATTGTGAAACTGGGTGGGATAAGTTAATTGTAAGACGGGAAGTTAAAAAACTTAACTTATTTTATAAAATCATAAATAATGAAGCCCCGGAATATTTATCAGAGTTGATACCTCCAACAGTTGCCGAATCAAATAACTATAATCTACGTAATCGTCACAATATAAGTCAACCAGCAAACAGACTATCAACATACCAAAACTCATTCTTTCGTCTACTATAGAGATATGGAATACCCTTGATTTAGATATTCGAGAAGTTCCAACCTTTCTCACATTCAAAAAAAATCTCCACCTTAAATATTTTAGAAATAAGAAAATACCATGTTACTTTTCATCAGGCGACAGATACTTGAATGTTTTGCAATGTAGGCTAAGAAATAGATGCAGTGCACTAAATAGTGATCTATATCGAGCTAATTTGATTCCGAAAGCATTATGTTTATGTGGAAAATCGGATGAAACAGCAAAACATTTTTTATTACATTGTGAAAATTATATTGTACAAAGAAATGTTTTTCTTACAGGAATTCGAGAAATTAACAATGATTTACTAATAGATGAGCTTACTTTATTATTTGGCAATGAAAATCTCAACGATGAAAAAAATACACAAATGTTCTTGCAAGTTCAAAAATTCATTCAAGACACAGGTCGTTTCACAATAAATTGACTACTGTATGATATGGTGTTTTGATGTTTATATTGTTTATCATTCGTTACTGACCTCGAAAGATTATTTTTATTGTTCTTTTTTCTTTTCTTTTTGTTTCTCTTTTGTTTACAACAGCATGCGACAATGGATAACTAATCTTTATTACCATATTATAATACACAAAGTGAACTAAAATTACTTACATTTGGCGAAATAATTTATTATTAATCCAATAACTAAAAACACGTGCTATTGTCTATGTCCCAGCTTTTTTTTTATACTCGGGTCTGTTTGATAAGTTACTATTAATGATATTCCATTGTCGCATTCTGCTTTATTGCTACATTTATTGTTTCATGTCTTCATGTTAAGAAATTTAGCGAAATTATGTAATTATAATGCATATCATATTGTATATTGTATATTGTATGTATATGGAGAAGACAATACTAAGTTGAAAAACTTGTGTCTGATCCTTTTGTCATTATTTAGACAATAAAATATGTTTAAATTACTGAAAAACTCATCTTGGTATATTCATACTTTTCTTCTCTACATAATGGATGTCGAGAGATCAAACACAGGTAAGATTGTAAAATATATTTTGTTTGTTTATCGTAGCTTAATTATGTTGATATTTAAAGTTTATTTTATATATGTATGCTCGTTTCTACTGTCTTGTGTGCTGAGAGTGTCTCTGGGTTGTCCATTTTAGATTGTCCCTTCGATTTTTTCTAACCTTCGTCCTGAGTCTTGTATGCCCAATGTTGCCAGTTTCTCTCGATTGTCCTTTCGTGGTTGCCCCTTCGGTTTTCTCTAACCTTCGTCCTGAGTCTTGTGTGCCCAATGTTGCCAGTTTCTGTCGATTGTACTTTCGTGGTTGGCCCTTCGGTTTTCTATAACCTTTGTCCTGAGTCTTGTGTGCCCAATGTTGCCAGTTTCTCTCGATTGTCCTTTCGTGGTTGCCCCTTCGGTTTTCTCTAACCTTTGTCCTGAATCTTGTGTGCCCAATGTTGCCAGTTTCTCTCGATTGTCCCTTCGGTTTTCTCTAACCTTCGTCCTGAGTCTTGTGTGCCCAATGTTGCCAGTTTTTGTCGATTGTCCTTTCGTGGTTGGCCCTTCGGTTGTCTCTAACCTTCATCCTGAGTCTTGTGTGCCCAATGTTGCCAGTTTTTGTCGATTGTCCTTTCGTGGTTGGCCCTTCGGTTGTCTCTAACCTTCGTCCTGAGTCTTGTGTGCCCAATGTTGCCAGTTTCTCTCGATTGTCCTTTCGTGATTGTCCCTTCGGTTTTCTCTAACCTTCGTTCTGAGTCTTGTGTGTTCCATGTTGCCAGTTTCTCTCAATTGTCTATTCTTGGTTGACCCTTCGGTTTTCTCTAACCTGTGTCTTGTGTGCTCAATGTTGCCAGTTTCTCTCGATTGTCCTTTCGTGATTGTCCCTTCGGTTTTCTCTAACCTTCGTCCTGAGTCTTGTGTGCCCAATGTTGCCAGTTTCTGTCGATTGTACTTTCGTGGTTGGCCCTTCGGTTTTCTATAACCTTCGTCCTGAGTCTTGTGTGCCCAATGTTGCCAGTTTCTGTCGATTGTCCTTTCGTGGTTGGCCCTTCGGTTTTCTATAACCTTCGTCCTGAGTCTTGTGTGCCCAATGTTGCCAGTTTCTCTCGATTGTCCTTACGTGATTGTCCCTTCAGTTTTCTCTAACCTTCGTCCTGAGTCTTGTGTGTTCAATGTTGCCAGTTTCTCTCAATTAACTATTCTTGATTGCCCCTTCGGTTTTCTCTAACCTGTGTCTTGTGTGCTTAATGTTGCCAGTTTCTCTAGATTGTCCATTCTTGGTTGTCCCTTCGGTTTTCTCTAATGTTTATTCGATATATCAAAATGTATTGTAAAAACTAACCATAATAATGGTTTGAGTGGGCGAGGAAGTATGTTCGCTGGAGGTCCGCTCTATTTACAAAATGTAGGGTATTTGGTGAAATCATTGTAGATCAACTTTTAATTTTCTGTGTTTTGTTGATTATTTGTTTGTCCACGTTCTGTGTTTTGATGACCAATGTTGACTGGATTTGATTTGTCTATGCCTGATTGCCCCTTCGGTGCCCCTTAACATTTATTTATACCATTTTCACTTGTGGGGATCAAATCATTCATCCATCAAAAAACATTGTTATATTTGTTTTATGAGATGTGTAGTTTTTAAAACTTATTTATGCTATGACCACATATCACATACCATGCGTAGGTATGAAACGAAGATATATGTCGTCGGGTCAATTCTCGGTGCAATAATATATAACCAAGACGTAGTGAGTTTCTAGCATTTATTGCAGTTGGAATAATTCCAAATAAAATAGACCCTGTAATGACAATGTAAATTTAATAAATAATGGATCAAGAAAGATAACTCTTGAAAGTTTATGTATGCTAACAGTGGAATATTTAGAATAAAGTAAATTACAGTTATGACGAGTTTCTATTTCATTACTATATCAAAATATTCATACCCTGTTCATGGTTCTCGTGGACATTTACTAATAGTAATATTAAACAAGTGGTATTACATGTAAACAAATAGCTTCACATGAATCAAGCAAAATAATAGCAAAAATAAGAATAAACTAAGCATCATAATACTAAACAAAATAAAAACAAAAAATAAGCATAAGCGAAGCAAAAATAAGCATAAGCTAAACATTGTAATAAGTAAAATAAAAAGTAGCAAAATTAGCATCAATAAACAAAACTATAGAAACAATTATCTTTACCTCACACTGGGATGCAAAGGTCTTGGAATACAGGATATACCTCAAGATCACACTACCATGCTATTCATCAGTGTATTATATCATGGCAACCTGAATATAAAATTAGATTTATAACTATTGTGCTCAAAACATGCACAATTACACAAAAAACACAGATTACACATATAATTGTTAATATTATACTTTATGCAAATTTCTAGACTATTGACACAATGCCATTGGTAGATTAGAAAATGGTATTTTTCACTAATTTTACGAAGCTCCACCTTCGTATCAATACCACATCCTGTAGCTCCGCCTCCTTCTAGCAACGGGTGGTATTCTGTGTTGGCAACGGGTGTTATTGCAATACCACCCTCTGGACCGGAAACAGTCCATTCCGTCAAAGTTTTTAATTTAGTTTTACAAATAAATAAACAAACAGACGAAAATACGCTCTTGGACATTCAGACCACATTAACATGGCTTTTGCCGATATAACCATTCGATAAGGGCGACAGCAATAACTGAAATGGATGAAGGGGGTATTCACATTGCTACAACACACATTATGCGTGTCTCGGGACACAAAAGTGAGGAATCTGTAAAGCATTATGTGCGCAGGTTAGGGGTTTCAGGTCACGTGACGTTATCATGTAATCAATGGCGTAATACTGCTTTTCATTTGTATGTTGTCTTTATGCATTTTTTAAAGGTTTATTCGTATGTCAATAAATTATTTTTTGTTATACACAATTGAAAAAGGTTTATATCTCGTTGTATTTTAATTTTCTGGAAGTTCCAGTGTCTAATTTTTGATCGACGGCTATTTGAAGTGTACATTGTTTTACGGAATTGATTTTCGTGTTTCACGGAAAACGGTCTACATTTTATACTAATATTTAAATGTATTGCGTGTTTTGATTAGCTATCCACTTGGCGCCTTAAGGAATTCGTCTTCGAAAGGCCAATCAGTGGAAAGCTTATATCCTGAGCTTTCCATAGATATGTGCCCTTTAAAAATTGAAGAACGCTGGACCGAGAAAAGTAAAGAGAAGCCAGAAATTGAAGATTTAATATAGTAAGTTGATATGTTTTATTTAAAGGGCACTCATAATCGAATTCTCTGACATTTTTTACATAAGAATGGTGATTTTGATAATTATTTGAGTTGAAATAGCGTGTGGAAATGTTTTTTTAAGCAACCCGTTTCAGAGTTTTTTTGTGTGTTTTTTTCAGGACGAGATAATGAAATATTCGAAATGAAAATTTTAATTTACTGGTCCAAAATCAAATTCTTGATTTTATTTGAGGGTGTTTTAACACCATTTTCAGCTATATCATGACGACCAATTTTAGTGGTGGAAGAAACCAGAGTACCCGGAGAGAACCACTTTATCACTTGCGGCTGCGAGTCGGGTGCACCCTTTTTTGTTCTTAAATTTATTATATATCTGAATAAAAACTGAAAAATTTACTGGGCTGCACACAGTTTTACTGGTCTTGGGCAGGAGGACCGATTTTCATGAGGATCTCAAGTCACTTAGGCCAAAAAAAAATGTGTGTTTCTGATCGACCAACCCTAACATTTGTTATGCCGAAAAAAATAATAGATCGGCAAAATCCGGAAATTCGTCCCCGTTGCTTTGTTTGCTCCCGACTTCAACAATAGACACTTGACTGTTGCGATATTGACGCTTTCTGATAAGCGTTAAATACAGACCTAATTTACGTCCACTTTTTTATTCCGGATTTTACTGTTGCGATTCTTTTTTTATAGTATATTCAATACTTCCGATTGCCGATTTCCGCTTATTTGTTGTCCTCTTAAAATCGGGTCTGTTAATTGAAACGGATTTATTAAAGAACGGTTTCCTGTTTGAATTTTCTTAATTTTGCCATCACTTGGCGTCCGTCGTATGTCATAATCTTTCACATTTTAATCTTCTCCTCATAAACCACTGGGCCAATTGCAACCAAACTTTGGTGGAATGGTTCTTGGATGGCCCTCTTCCAAATTTGTGTCCGTTGATCCCGATTTCCAACTGAGATGGCCGCCAAGCTAGAAAAAAGGGGGGATGAAATTTTAATTATCCGTTACTGCTTTAGTATACGTCAAAATGAGCTCAAATTTCATTTGCAGCTACATGGCAAGGAGTAGCTTAACATATCCAGGGGGAGCACCCGGCATGCAATCCTGGATCTGCCCCTGATATATTCCGGGTTTTTCTATGAAATTTTTCTTTCAGCCAATTATGCAAATTAGGCAGATTTTGATAAGAGATCACATTTAAGTCTTCTACACTGAAACCACTGAACCAAACCTGGCAGGGGTGGGTCCATTTCAAAATTGTGTCCGACAGCCCCGCCCTCCATTCAAGATGGCTTCTGTTACTAAAAATAGAAATGTCTTCAATTCTCCATTGCTGCTTTAGTATAAATCAAAATGAGCTCAAATTTTAACTGCAGCTACATGGCAATGAGTAGTAGTTTAATATATATTCTGGGTTTTTCTGTGAGATTTTTTCAGCCAGTTTATTCCATTTAGGAATATTATGAGATAAAAATCATATCTAAATCTTTTGCTCAGAAATTTGAGATGAAATGATCTTTGAATGGCCCACTTTCAAAATTATGTGTAACACCCCCATTTTCTATTAACTTTAGATGTCAAATTGAAAACCAAGTGAGCAATTACAGGCTCCTGTGAGCCTCTAGTTTTTTTAAGCTGACAGTTTACAGGTAGTAAGGGAACTGCTGGTCAGTCCTCTGAAACTTGTCTTACATGTAGCTTAAATTTGGTTTCTTTCAAAGAATTAGTTTTGTTTTCTATGTCTTTTTGTATGAATAATAATGTATATTTTTTCTTATTCTTTTTTTAGTTTGGGACTGCTGGACAGTTCGTGAGACTTGAAATAAAAAAAAATATTGATGGAAAACTAGTACTATTGGATATGATTCTGCTGGACAGTATCAAGATGTGAAACCTGACTATTGAGAATACTTAACTTGCTATATGACATTCAATGGTGGAATTTGGTCAGATTGTCAAGAACATTATACATTAAAAAAAAATGCAATGTATAAGGATAAAAAGAAAGATTTGTGATATAACTGAAAACTTCATACAATGAACAGGATGATGCTGCTGGACAGTATCAAGATTAAATAACACTATTAGATTTATTCATACAGTGGAAATGGGTTCAAAATAAAAAAAAAACTGAAGAATTGACAGAAATGTAACTAATGAACATTATTTTTTTTTGTTTATTATATATACAATATAAATTATGTAAAAAATAAATAAAAAATATATCTTTACATATGTTTTTGGAATTTTGTTATTCTTTAATTTTAGGCTTAAGCCAAACAAAAGAAACAGTTATCAAAGGTGATATAATGAATGCTTCAACTGGTGTTAATTTTAAAGAAAGTTTGAAGAAATTACAAGATTTATTTCCACATTTTGACTGGGAAAATAGTAGTTTTGATACCATTAGATCAACAATTTCGAGAATAAACAATCGTGTAAATGAACTTAAGAGAAAGAGAAACACAGTAAAATTAGAGTCTTTCTTGAGTGAACCATTTGAGCTTCCAAAAGCGCAAGTTGAAACTAATCAAACTGTTGCTATAAATAAGGTCATTCTTAAGAGAAATCGAGACTTACACAAACAGTTAGAAAATGAAACAGAAACACAAGAAAACTTAAGCTTGCAAATTCAACACTTTGAAACAAAAACAAATGTTCTGTTAAACTTACTAGATTTAACTGTTGAAAAACAAAAAGTGTTGTATACAAGAGTAAAATCGCAGAACATTGATAACAATGCTTTACAAAAAGAATGTGATCAATGGAGTGAGAAATATGACAAGCTTTCTAAAACATTAGATAGCACTCTAGAAAAGTTAGAAGAACACAAAGATAAGTTAAGGAGTCTTGGCATTAGAAATACAAACAAATAAATCAAAAGAAGGGATGAGAAAATTGAAGAACAAAACATTTTGTTGTCGGAACAAAAAGAAGCTATTCAAGAAATTGGGAGTGAATTAGATAAGATTAAGCAGGGGTGTGAGAAAAAAGAGGAAGTCATCAATAAATTAAGAAAAGACAAGCGAAGCTTGCTAGTTAAGGTGTGTAGATTAAGTCAGAAACACAACAATCGGGAAAGCAATATAGAAAATATAACTCTACAAAATGATCTTCAAATAACACAATTAAAAGATGAAATAAAATTCAAAGAACATCAAATTGCTGAGCTAGAAGATATAAATGAACTTCTTCTTCAGTCAGAAATATAGTGCTATTTTGATGGCAAATACAATGATGAGATCCGTGAAACAATCATGGCACTTGTTACACAATTTGGAGTTAGCTTGAACAAAGTAAATGGTGTTATTCAAACTGTTGTCCAAAATATCACAGGAAAAACTCTGTCGCGTCTACCTAGTGCTGGTGTAAGGTCCAGGTTATTGGTTGAAGCCAAGAGAGTTGCACAATGTCAGGTTGCTACTGCTATGTTAGATAATGGTCCAAGTTCTGAACTTCAGTATGGTAATTGTCTCCATCAAGATGGCACATCCAAGTTTCATCGCCACTTTCAGTCTTTTCAGGTAACAACAGCTGAAAAAATAACTTTTCTATTGGTCTGACTGAAGTAGGTGCTGGGGATGCTGCCACCCTGATGGAAGCATTTAAAACACAAATTGAAGAACTTGGATCTTCTCTAAAAAGTGATGAGACAAATGTTGCCAAGATTGTTAGCAGCATAGTGGCCACTATGTCAGATCAGGGGTCGGTCAATCCTGTTCTTAATCAACAAATCTTAGAGTTAAAACAGACATTACTTCCAAACATAATTGACAACTGGGATGACTTGTCACATGACACTAAAACTGAAATTTCAAAAATTGCTAATTTTTTTTGTAAAATGCATATTTTTGTTAATATGGCAACTCAGTTCGATAAATGTTTACAGGTTTTTGAAGAAAATGTATGCAACGGGAAAAATCCTTATTCATTTGAACGTGCAGAGAGTGGGGGGTCCCGTTTAACAAGAACTGTAAGTAAAGGTTTTACAAGTCATGGGTGCGAGAAAGCAGGGGTTGCCTCTCATTTTGCCACATTTTTGAGAGGGATACAAAAAACAAGCTCATTACATTTAGAGGTCATCGGTTCAACCATTTGTTCTATGCTGCCGGTGCCACTTATCACCATCTTGGCGATATCAAAAGTTTCTTGGATAATTGGGCTGATCCCAATGAACTTTTGAAAAGTGTTGCTTTTGATATCACTGAGATGGTCTACAAGAGTAGTGTTAGGGCACTTGGCATCATAGACAAAATGATAACTGGACCTTTCTGGAGGTTGATAGAAAAGGTTGGTAATGTGTTGGATTTAACCCCACATTTAGTGGCACTACAGGTCAAACTTAAAGAACTTGCAAGCGATGCATCACCTCTCCTCAGAGGGGAAACCATCTTCTTTGTGGATATAGATCTTCACAAAGATGAAATATTTGACAGTTTGTTCAACAATGAAAACAATGAACCAATTTTAGAACTATACACACAGATGGCACTAGAAATGAGCTGTGGAGGTATGTTGTTGATTCTGGAGAGGCAGGCAAAAGATCAGCTTCCAGGAGGAAGATATTATGAGCCTTCTGTTACTGATCAAATGCGTGCATCTTCAGTGCCAACTACTAACACTTGCTCAGAAAGGGACTTTGCCCAACTGGATGTTCTGATGAGGTTAAAGCCTTCTGCATCAACCATTGCTTATGAGGCTATTATAATGTGGTCTAATAATAAGACCTCAGAATGGCTCAATGATATGCCTTCTATCAAGAAAAGTGAAATTCTTGAGGATGCAAGAAGAAGTGCACCTCAGATGATGGAAGCATTCAGAGAGAGGCAAAAGGCCCTTCACCAGAAAAAAACTTGCACTTCTAAACACAAGACGGGATAAAAAGGTTGCACAAGAAAACAAGCAATACACAAACAAAGTAAAACTAACAGCAAAATTACATGACATAGGTGGTTTGTGGTTATCACAAGAAGACATTGAAATATACAAAACAAAGATTGACAACAAAGAAAATTGCATTAAAGAGGCCATACTAACACAGTTGAATTTCAGACGGAGTGTCCTTGGTAGTAAAGGCCAGAAAGAACTTTTCCAACAATCTACAAAAGGAACACAGTACACATTAGAACAATTAGAGAGCAACCTTATGCAAATTATCAACACCAATTTAGACCAGGAAGTCACTGACAACACTGAAAATCAAACATTACATTACAAACCAATAACAGAAGCTCAAGAAAACATATCAAAAGCTAAACAATCCTTTGCAGCAAAGCTATCAGAAAACAGGAAAAAAATCACAATACAACAGCAGTTAACACTACTTCCATCATTCATTGCTAAACCTGAAACACTTGTAAATAAGACAATTAATCACAAATTCAAAGACATTGCATCTAATGAAATTTCATGGTACAAAGGTAAAGTTCTCTCTGTAAAAAAACTAAGTGGAAGACATACAAAATATGAGGTCCATTATGAGGGTGAAGATGACGCATGTATTTTTCCTCTATTAATAGACATGGAAAAAGGTGATTTGATGCTTTTAGATGCATAATTGCATATCATATGTTGTTGTATCTTGATTTTGTTTTTTTAGCTCACCTGACCCAAAGGGTCAGGTGAGCTTTTGTCATCACTTTGCGTCCGTCGTCGTCCGCGTCTGTAAACTTTTCATACTTTCTTCTTCTTCTTTGAAACCACTGAACTGATTTGGACCAAATTTGGCAGAAACTTGTGAATCGTTTGCTGATCGGAAATTCAAGATGGCCACCATGACTCGACTTAGTTTTAACATAGGACCTATGGAAAAAATGTTTAAAAGTCTTCTCCTCTGAAACCAAAAAGTCAATTTAGAGCAAACATGGCATGAATGGTCCTTAGGTGGTCAACTTTCGAAATTATGTCCTGTGAGCCCGACCTCCATCCTAGATTTCCGCAGTCAGCGGACATAGTTTTAACATAGGACCCTATGGGAAAATTGTTTAAAAGTCTTCCCTCTGAAACCAGTCAACCAATTTAAAACAAATATGGCATGGATGGTCCTTGGGTAGTATACTTTTAAAATTGTGTCCGGTGACTACTACCTCCATCCAAGATGGCTGCCATGAGCAGACATAGTTTTAACATAGAACCCTATGGGATTTGAATAGTAACTTAGATGTATTCGGCATGCAGACATTCTTAAGAGGACTTAGTTTATGTCAGGTGAGCGATACAGGCTCATGTGAGTCTCTAGTTTAATATAACATAATACTTTATTGTTTGACTCGCCTCTTAACAAAACACCTTCGACGCCTATGTAAGCAAAAACTAATTTAAGGTTCCCTGTTTTACAATAGATCTCTTACCCAGAGTTAATAAAAGATTACTTAAGAGTCCACATATACTCATTTCAAAAATACCACTAAATATATCAATTTTAAAACCAACATGTTTCCATTTCCATAACTAACTTTATTTTTAATTTAATTTTAAAACCAACATATAGGTCAATCTATATAGGCATTTTATGATAGCTTCAGCATAAACCATTTACAAACATGCATTGTACTCATATAATATAATTAACTACTAGTGAAGGATATAATTGTCAAGATTTTGGTTTTATCTATTGTATCATCAAAATATTTAGTTTTAAAGTCTGTTTCCATATATTATAAAGTAAAGTTTGATTGATATGAATTATGTCATATTTAACTTTGTTTCTTGCCTTTTAAAATAGACCACTAAGATATGAAAATTAATGCATTTAATAGAAATTCATGTTTATCCCCCATATTGAACCCAAACATCATATTTTTCTCATTTATAGTTAACAGGTCCAATTTTTAAAGGGTTTATTAAAATTTATATGAATCAGTTTGTTATACTGCATTCAATAAACAAGTGTTGGAGTTGAATACAGGGCAAAATTTAACATAGGACATTTTTATTAATATTGGATGTACTGTCTGTTTTAACTCTAAGATTACCGGTAGTAATATAATTTAAAATTATTCTGGATGAGTAAAGATTGAGGGTATGGTAATGACATTTAAAGCCACTTTAAACTATATTTCAGTTATATTGTGGCAGTCAGTTTTATTGGTGAAGGAAACCAGAGAATAACACCACTTTCAAAGATATTTCAGTTATATTGTGGTAGTCAGTTTTATTGGTGGAGCAAACCAGACAAAACTAACGACCCGTCTCAAGTCACTGACAAACTTTCTCACTTAATGTTGTATTGAGTACACCTCGCCTGAACTGGTAGTTGTAAATCCAACCTGAACCACCATCTTATCACAACCACAATGGCCTCCCTAAAGGTTCAGTGACAATTGTTTGCATCAAACAGAAATCCAAGATGGCAGCCAACCTTGCTTGAACAGTTACACAAATGTGCATTAATTACAGGGTGAGCCTGTATAGTTGAACATAAGTTTGTATGCCATAACATATATTGTATTTGTATAATGTTTATTCGTTTTGTAATTCAAATACTTGAATTTTAAATCGAAATAAAGTATTGAAACTATATTTGATTTGATATATTACATGCAACTCTTGCAACTTTTTGGAGTGAGTGAGTGAGTGGTTGTTGTTTAAAGCCAATTCATCAATTTTTCAGCTATAAATTATAATATGGCGAGAACAAGTTAATTTTCAATGAGATGATGATGATGATGGGGTTCACTTTGTTCTGGACCAACAGGCTGAGTTGGATTTTTATAGTGCTAGTTCACTGAAACAACAGTTCGCGGGTAGACATATCACTCCATTCGGACACATAATTATGATTCCAAGGCAACCAGTCTTTGCTCTTTCTCCTTAATGCTGCGTGCTTAGCAGGGAAGCATCAAATACCAATTTTATAGTCTTTGGGTTGACCTAACCAAGACTCAAACTCACGATCTACTGCACTCAAGGCGATCACGCTAACCATTACGCCACATATGCGGTTCATACAGAATGGCAGCCATATTGAATTAATCCCCACACTTTTCCAAATAATCCTGAGTGTTATAGGTTATTACTTATGAAAATAGATCAATTTGATTACCATTGAAAATATCTACAGATTGATATATTACAAGCTATACTTTCCGAATATTTAGTTTTTTCACAATTCAAGATGGCCGCCAGAATGTCTGCGCTTTAATTTTAAGTCTCCTCTATTTCAAACAAACACTGTGTGTACATGTACTTACATTTATTATACTTTAAAGACTCATTTTTGAACAATATTGCTGGTTTTTATTATCAAATAGTTATAATTCCCAGTTTTTACGAAGGACGGCAGCCATTTTGGAAGCCATTTTGTCCGCCATTTTTTATTTTTTTTTTTATAAAATCCATGGAAACCAAAGTCTGCAACATTCTCCATCGAAACAGAAAATGTATAGTTTCTATGTGATTACATGCATACTTTTCATTTAATTTAAGAAAAAGTGCATAAAACAAGAGCAATTTACACTAAAATGGTGCCATGCATTATACATGCTATATATATGCATATTGATTGCAAAATATGATATATTCTGAACACAAAAACGGTAATAACTTTGGTTATACTTGGAATTTTTTCAAAAGGTAAAGTGGAAAATGATGGTATTGTTGAGCCCTTTTATAATTTGTAATAATCAGGGTTCTGCAAGGTACCTCATTTTTTGGCCTGAAACCCCTACGCAGGTTAAGTGACAAAAAGAAGCGTGAAATTTCAGATTGTTTGAATGATACTCTGACAAATCCCTGGGGTCAAATGTTCGCAAAGACAACTCTGCCATCCAACACTGAGAATATGTCAAATGTGGGAAGTAATGAAAAAAATTCAAGCGACATCAATACCACAGATGTAGATTTTCTTTTTGCCGATACTGATTTGTGAACAAGCACTGTTTGACAATGATTTTGAACTGCAAAATGTACCCCCTGCAAATGTTCCAAGTAACCCCGTTCAGAGTGTTCACTCTATGTCAATACAATTCAACAGCCTCATGGAGGCTAATAACCGAAATGTGATGCCAGCCGTACCCAATTATAACTGCTGTTCATTTCAATTTTGATTTAAAATGATGGCTGTGATTCAAACATTTTTATATTGTTACACTTTTACACCATTGTTACAGTAAAGTTGTTTATGTTTCCTTGTTAATTAAAAGTTTATTAAATTAGATATGGTAATTTAGTTCTTAGACAATTACCTTAAATCAGTATTAAAACAACACACACCATTGACAATGCAATACCAGAGCATTCAGTATAATATAAAACATGCTGCCTTTAGTTTCGGGTGTTATGGTAGATTACCACACTCAGAAAACAACAATATCACCCTCGACTTCGTCTCGGGTGATATTGGTTTTCTGAGTGTGGTAATCTACCATAACATCCTCAATTAAAGGCAGTATGTTTATAATAACTCACCCTTCTGATATTATAATGGTAAAAATAGTATTATGATCATATTAAGTTCATATTTAATAGTTTTAAATACTATTTCATTTAACCTTTAGCATTATAATAGCATTTAATATGTTTAACAAGCTTATCACATTTTAACAGGTTTAGCACATTTTAATAGCATTTCATATGTTTTATAAATCAGTCAATCAATCAATTAACTCAATCTCACTGAGAAAGTTATTTTATTGACAATTAGTAAGATTAGTATAAATACCTTAATGAATGTTAGTGGTGCCAAATAGAAATATATCAGTTCAAGCTGTTTCAAATAGTCATCAAAAATAGATCCAAAAGAATATATATAGCAGTTGTCAATATGTCTGCCTTCCAAGATATGAAAAGTAATAGAATGCCGAAAAAGAACAAAAGAATTTCCCACCAAAAATTCAGGTGACTAAAATAACCAATGAAATGAAATAACTGGTCAAACTGACATTAACTAATCAAATATGCAAAGAACAGATACATATCAGGGTCACCTTTGTAAACTTAGGTCATAACCCTAATTAGAATACAAAACATAACACAAAGTTGTAGACCTTATTAATGTTATTACTAAGAGGTTTTAAATATTATAATTAAATGAAAAAAGTTATGAATGTAATTATATGAACATATTTTATTCACAAAAATATATTTTTTGAACATAGTAAAGATTAAAATTCTTAAAAATTAAATTATTTACAAAACTGTCAAAATTGACTCTTCCACATATGGAAAACTTATCATACATTCCAAAAAATACCTGATACCACTAAACATAACATATCTGTCTACACGAACATCTTACACCGTGTCCTATACAAAGCATAATTGTTCTTTATGTGATAGGAACAATATCTTGTTTATAAAATAGTGTCACATTAAAACTGGTTCTACATATACAAAAATAGGGATGGGCTTCTGTTAATACCCAGAAGCAAAAATAGACATGTCAGTGTTTGAAGCATATATTTCAATAGAAAAGGACAGTGAATGTTGTATCAATTACACCTGACTCCAATTTCTGAACAAGCCACTACTCTAGGAAGATAACAACTGATAACTGGTATATAAAATAAAACCCAACAAATACCACATCGTTAGAACAATATAAAAATCGTTGAAACAGAGACAAATCTGATAATCTACATCTTATGTATGTAATGCCATATAGGGGATTCAGTCAGACTGATACTTCTACATCTTATGTATGTAATGTCATATAGGGGATTCAGTCAGATTAATACTTCTACATCTTATGTATGTAATATCATATAGGGGATTCAGTCAGACTGATACTTCTACATCTTATGTATGTAATGTCATATAGGGGATTCAGTCAGATTAATAATTCTACATCTTATGTATGTAATGTCATATAGGGGATTCAGTCAGACTGATACTTCTACATCTTATGTATGTAATGTCATATAAGGGATTCAGTCAGACTGATACTTCTACATCTGATCTATGTAATGTCATATAAGGGATTCAGTCAGACTGATACTTCTACATCTTATGTATGTAATGTCATATAGGGCATTCAGTCAGATTGATACTTTTACATCTGATGTATGTAATGTCATATATGGGATTCAGTCAGACTGATACTTCTACATCTGATGTATGTAATGTCATATAGGGGATTCAGTCACACTGATACTTCTACATCTTATGTATGCAATGTCATATAGGGGATTCAGTCAGACTGATACTTCTACATCTGATCTATGTAATGCCATATAGGGGATTCAGTCAGACTGATACTTCTACATCTGATGTATGTAATGTCATATAGGGGATTCAGCCAGATTAATACTTCTACATCTTATGTATGTAATGTCATATAGGGGATTCAGTCAGATTAATATTCGTATTTGAGCTTAATTGTACAGGAACCCCCCCCCCCCCCCGAATTACAGCCTGAACTGAGGCGAAGCCGAGGTTGACAATGTCTTTTTCCAAGGGTAACAATCTGATCTATCACCCTCTCAACTACAGTAAAACCTCGTTATATTGCCACCATTTGTCCAGCCAGATTTTGGCATTATAAAGGGGTTTGGCGATAGGTCGAGGGAAATGCATTATAGAATCAATGGGGAAATTAGAAAAGGGGACACACAAAATTGATGGCTGTAAGCGAGGTGGCAAAAGAAACGAGGTGCATTATAACGAGGTTTTACTGTATATATTATTTAATTTATTATACCGAATGTTTTTACTTTCTCGTTTGCAATGATTTTTTTTTTTCATTTTAATATTTCATTTCATATTCAGTCTATTCATTCTGATTAAATTATTCTAAAAAATTTTAAATTATAAAATTATTTTTTTTTTTTATTAAAAGTTCGAAATTTTCAAAACATTTCAAAATTTCAAAACAATTCCAAATTTTCATAAAATTTCAAAACTTTAAAAAAATTTCATAAGATTTCAAAATTAAAAAAAAAAAATCAAAATTTAAACATTCAAATAATAACATTGAAACATGATAAAACATATAGACCTAAATGTATATATTTTTGAAATCGCTTCACTTTCAAGCGCACAATGATTCATAATTGAGGCTCTAAATGAGAGGGTGACAGTAAACAAATTGTTACCTGCTGAGCCATGTGTCAGAGCAGAATGTTTACACTCGTATTATCCAATAAAATTACAGTTTACATACATGAAGTATAATAAATTAAGTTGTGAAATCTACACCCATCTATTTTTAATTCATACGTCGTAAGCCAAACATTTAAATCATACCTTTTATAGTAGTTTTAAAAAAGAGATATTTATACAATTTTTTGAACTATGTTGTTCTTTATATTACGACTTAAGAATTACCTTCACGATCCAGTTGTTTTTGTTTACGGTTATCACATTCAGGAGTTCGTGGAAAACAACACCTTATTTCTTTACGTAAATCGGTTATTCAGCTTGTCAGCACAAGTAGATTAAAAGGTGAGCATGCTTAAAGTATTTGTAAATAATTTGGACATTTTGCACACAAAAAAATGGAATACAATTCGTGAATTCTTGTGCATGTTTTAGAGAAAAATGATTTTTTTTTAAACCTATAAAATGGTGATTAAAGCTTTTTTCAACAGACTTCCAGTGGTCATTATTGATTATTTTGCTAGAATTTGAATTTGATATCCCCGGTATCTGTTTGAGTTTATATAGCACATAGTAATCCAATAATTTGATACACAACCGTTTGTTACGACCATGCTTTAATCAAAATGTTGCATCATTGATACCCATGAGGGGGGAGAGTCAATGTATTTTATTTTCCTTCGACGGCTATGTACGGAATAACTCCACCCTTATCCTCCAAAAGGGCCGTCGTGGTCGTGATTTTATGGTAGTTGGATTTACAACTTCCTATGCAATCAATGCCTATCACCACTGATGTTGTGAGTTTGATGAATCTCGATCAGGACGAGGTGTACAACATTATGTGATAAAGTTTGTCAGTGACTTGCGACAGGTCGGTGGTTTTCTCTGGGTCCTCCGGTTTTATCCACCAATAAAACTGACCGCAATAATATAACTGAAATATTTGGCAAAAGATCGAGTCTGTACATGTATTAATGAATATATGCAATCAAGTATTCACGGCTGACAAAAAAATGAAAACGTTATTTACACATTTCACCAAGATCGAGTTAGACAGCCGGTATATATATTCATGAATTAAATGGTGAATGTTGTATTAAAAATTCCTTCTGTCTTGACCACGGTGTTATTACCCGTGTGTAGAAATACCGCAAAGGACCTCCTTACACTGGGAAATAGAAATTGCAAATATGCTCGTTTTTTTGCAAATATAACCAGTAAAATGCTAATAATTAAACATTACCAGTTATATTAGCGTTTACCAGTTAAATTAGACAATTCCTATTTATATTTGTCATTGTCTTGTAATATTAGCATTTTTCCTTTTATATTTACATTATCGATTTAAATTTTCATTTTCCTGTTAAATTTTCATTCTCCTCTTAAATTTGGATTCTCCTGCTAAATTTGCATTTGTCCTATTAAATTTGCACATTTTTTTATATTAACTCAATCTTTTTATATTTGCGTTTTTCCTTTTATATTTACATTGTCGATTTAAATTATCATTTTCCTGTTAAATTGTCATTCTCCTGTTAAATTTGGATTCTCCTGCTAAATTTGAATTTGTCCTGTTAACTTTGCACAATTTTTTTATATTATCTAAATCTTTTTATATTTGCGTTTTTCCTTTTAAATTCGTCTTTGTCATGTTATTTTTGCATTGTCGATTTAAATTCTCATTCTTTTGTTAAATTATCATTCTCTTGTTAAATTAGCATTCTCCTGTTATTTTTGCATTTTACCAGTTAAATTCCACGGTCATATAAGCCACCCGCTGAGTAGTGAGATTACGTAATACTGTAGTCGTCATTAGCTCATTGAATATGATGATCTATAGTATTATATTATCGTGTATCTATATGTATGTATTTATTTATTATTATTATTATTTATATTACACTAGTCTGGTCCTTAATAAATTTAGTGTATTCAATACACAATAATCCATCAATTATTGTGTATTTGAGGACAAGGTATTTGAGTTTCAGGTCGTATTTTAACTTAATGCATGTTTATTAAGAAATGTGCCTTTAAATGTATTAAAATATACTGTTGTCACTTCACTATTACTTGTTTTTTTTATTATCATGTGAGAAATACATTAACCATGTATGACCTATGCTGAGACCATTTACTAAAAAAAAGTATTAAGTATATTAAACTATCGGTCTCTAATTAAGCTATTTATGTCTTGTTTTATAGCACAGGATTGCGTATGCACATAGTCAAAGTTATTGTGCTTTAAAAGTTCTGATTATTATAAGGAGGAACATTAGTGAACAATAAATAGTTTTGTTTATGATATATCCCTATGTAAACGCCGTAACGCGCCCTTGTCCGATCCAACAGAAATATGCAGTTTAAATGTTAACACTACTTTGTCAGTTAATTAGATTGATCAATAAATACAGGAAATTATTTTTTAAAAATGTCTATATAATTCCCTGATAAATATAAGAACAATTTATAATAGTCTATATTATTTGTACCATTCTGGATAATCCATCAATCATTGTGTATTTGTCGGTTTTAATGAATTAAATGATGAGATGAATGTGTACTGTATGACAAGTACAAAACATGGTAGCACACAGATAAATACCTCAGCTGTATTTGTTTTTTTTATCTTACAGACATTTCAAGAAAAGGTATATATAAAATGGTTTGTTTTGTGTTATTTATTTATTTTATTTTACTATCCATAAGTTACTTTTATATATTTTCTGCAAAGTTTTTTTCATTTATTTTTTAATTAAACTTAACTATTATTGCTGTATTACTTTTATTAACAACTGTTTTCACTAACAAAACTATTTCTTTTATAAGTTAATTGTTAAGTTGTTTTTATTGTTCCTGTTGTCATGAAATGTTTCCAAATAATGAATTTTCAATAGTTGAATTTGACTGCTACTTACGCGGGAGAACTGTCCCAATACTGCCGCCTTTCGTAAAAAAAATCAAATGTCAGTTAGTAAGATTTTATTTCCGTATTTTGTCTCGATTTTTGTCCAGAACAATAAAATCCAAAAACGAGATCGAATATGAAAATAAATTCTGAAAAGTTTAATATAATTCCTACTTGCACTAGAAAACGGTCCCTATCCTGTCGTCGCCAAATTACTCCGGTCTACCTCTCCATCATTCTTCCCTCCCGAAATATTTTCAAATAATAAATATTCAAATAGTTGAATTTGAATGTCCCAATACTGCCGTCTTTCATAAAAAAAATAAATTCTGTAAAGTTTAATTTAATTCCTACTTGCACTAGAAAACGGTCCCTAACCTGTCATCGCCAAATTAGTTTACCCGTCCATCAGTCTTCCCACCCGAAATGTTTTCAAATAATGAATATTCAAATAGTTGAATTTGAATCCCGCTACATACGCGCGAGAATTGTCCCAATATTGATAGTATACCTGTGTAATGATCACACTGATCTGACATTTTTATGGCTTTGTGTATAATTGACTAAAGTGCTGTAACCCACTGTAAGAAAGATAAAATTCTTTTCACTTACAGAAAATAAATTCTGGAAAGCTCAATTTTATTCCTACTTGCACTAAAAAACGGTCATTTTCCTGTCATCACAAAATTAGTCTGCCCGTCCATCATTCTTTCCTCCCAAAATCAGTGTTTTCATAAATTAAATATTCAAATAGTTGAATTTGAATGTCCTCAATACTGCCGTCTTTCATAAAACAAATATGATGTCACTTAGTAAGATTTTATTTCCGTGTTTTGTCTCGATTTTTGTTCAGGACAATAAAACTCCAAAACGAGATCGAATATGAAAATAAATTCTGAAAAGTTGAATTGATTCCTGCTGTTAGTTGGAAAACGGTCCGGTTTATCAAAAGTGAGTTAGATTTTATTTCCTTAATTTGTCTCGATTTTTGTCCAGTACAGGCATTTTTCCAGCTATATCATGGCAAGAATAAGTATATTTTCAATGAAATGATGACGAGGTTCAATTTGTACTAGAC
This sequence comes from Gigantidas platifrons, assembly GCA_002080005.1. NCBI lineage: Eukaryota > Metazoa > Mollusca > Bivalvia > Mytilida > Modiolidae > Gigantidas > Gigantidas platifrons. Next base: position 192,103 of record MJUT01058830.1, on the reverse strand, counting down.
CAACATGCTGAGTTAGATTTTTATAGTGTGTGTTATGATATTCTTTTAAAAATTGTTCCACATCCCAAAATATAAAGTGCTTAAAATGTATAAATTATAAACTACGCTTCAAGAATGGATGAAGATCAGTTGAAGAAGTGGTTCGCCTGATAAATGCGACAGCATACAGAGAATGTAACAGGTAACAGTGCTAGCTCACTAACAGTCCGCGGGTAGACATGTCGCCCCACTCGGACACAGTGCTTTACGAAGAAGCAACACATACAAATTGTATAGTCGTTACAGCAATAATAATAAAGTTTAATTAAAAAATAAATGATGAAAACTTAGCAGAAAATAATAAAAATAACCTATGGAAAGTAAAAAAAATAAATAACACAAAACAAACGATTTAATATATACCTTTTCTTCAGAGGAGACGCGACACGTTGATGTCGTGTGCAAAAAATTGCACAACCGAAAGTTGGCATCAATATATCGTTATCTGATGAGAGTGATGTTATCGAATTTTCAGTGTTTTGCTAAGCCGATTACAGCGTTCATGGATGATTAATAGCGAGTGCATCTCGGTAGATTGTTGATAGATATCTATATATGAATTGAATTTACATAAGAATGTTTGGGATGAATGTTAAATGTGATCATCTGCTATTTTCGAGAGGGCCATTTTGTCGCCATCTTTTTTTTTTCATTCATAGCGTCCTGAACCGATCAACATTAAAAATGAAAATTTGTAAAATCTGGTGGAGACTTTTCATATCTTTTTTAGTATGACATTGATCAATCATAGTTCTTCCTATATTTTCTTAAGTCTCCATTCCTTAAGCCACAATTGACCTTGAAAAATCCCCCAATTTTTTCGTGATTTGTGTTGTATCAAACATATCCTGTGAGAATTTGAATTCAGAGAATAGCATATTCACAGTCTAGGAACCTGTACGCCTGAAATCTCTTATTGACGTGCTCTTCTGTAAACTGCATTACGGTTTCGGTGGAAATCGACTGCCCACGCTTTCAAGGCATGCAAGTTTTTCGGAATTTATTATCGACAGATACAATGTATCTGTGTAAAAAAAATTACAGAATGTAGATGATTCCTTACTCTAACGAACGCTAATGTTTCTTTGGATAACATAACGCAACAAATTCAGAATGGAGTATCAAACGTTTATTTTTACTACCAGAAAAGGTAAAAATTCAATTTTTATGCCTAAATGGCTTCCAATTTAGACTGTATTTGCATGGATAGTTTTGGATGTGAGAAGCATTCTTTTTACAAATAAGTGATAAAGAAAACATAATTTTTCCTACTGAAAAATTGGATTGAAAAAATGAATGTGCTGTCGCCTGTTTGCTTAGCTGTGTATGTCTGTTTGACGTCGCGTTTGAAAACTGTGTGTACCCTGATTGACGTGCTAAATTTGTATTTTAAAATGTCTATTTATTTAGCAATGCTGAGGTATTCATATCTGTAATTTTGCATAAACTGTGTTCATATCTATTGACATTACCAACACAAGTATCATGAATATTATTCAAGGATAAAGGGTCAAACGGGACAATTTTATTTTATCCTTGTTCAAAAGAACCTGTTAAAATGGTAAATATGACGCTATACGGCTAATACATTAAAAAAGAAAAGATGCAGTCCTTGCATCAATCAATCATACGCATTCTGTCAAGTTTTTGGAATACAGGTTATTAGAATTTAATGAAAACATAGAAAAACTTACCTGCAGTGAAAGTGTAAGATGTCGAATTCCACCGAAACGTAATGCAGTTTACAGAAGAGCACGTCAATAAGAGATTTCAGGCGTACAGGTTCCTAGACTGTGATATTTTAGCCTTTTTAATAGTGATTATGCGATTTCTCAGTAAAATATATTGAGGATCACTTGAACTTTATGATCGCAAATATATAATAAAAATTATATGATAAATATTTCAAGTATTTATAAATGTCCCAATACACATTTAACATGTATATTTCTTAATACTACATATGTCTGTATTTTCCTTTATTTTCATTGGCTGAGACTGTGCAGTGGTATCCTGAATATATTGCATATTTTTCTACCTCAGAATCATATTTCAGGCATGTTTCTAAATTTAGAAACATGCCTCAAATATGCTAAGCATATTGACTCTGTGTTACTAAAAATAGAAAAATAGCGTCAATATTTTTTAAAAATAGAAACAAGACGTCTGGTTTCTTCACAGTGAAAAAAATATTTTATGTTAATATTTTATTTTCAATGAGTATTACATTACATATATAATATAAAAATTAAGGACTTTTTACTCTTTCAATATGTTATATATGGTCCTGTTCGTCTTCGGTCAATATAATCCTAACAGGTCCATATATAACATATTGACCTCGTAAAAAGTCCATAATTGTATATTATGTAACAATATGGCCAGGTGGTTATTTTCATTGAATGACATCTCAAAATAAATCACTTCATCACAGTAGGGGCTCTTCCTGTATAATCAGTAATTGGTTACAACCCAGAAAGAGTCACTACAAAATGTCCAAGTATTTTTACTTGTATTTTACCCGTGAACTGTATGTAATTTTTATAAGAATGTTTTAGTATTCTTGCGTAACTAAATGTATTAAGTTTAATGACCTTTAAGAATTATGATAAATTTTGTAGATGTGTATTGCAGAGACGTTTGTTTATAGTGCAATAACTAAACTATAATCGTTTTTCTATATAAAAAAATGTCAAATATGTATTTGGACAATTAATTATGATTCTTTAAATAAAAATACAATTTCATTAAAACTACATATCAAAACAGAAAAAAAAATCACAATCGTATTCGTAGAGTTCAACTTTTTTGGAGGGAAAATAACAATACTTACATGTACATTTTTTTTCAACAACACTTGTATATTAAATTCAAGAAATCCCACATTTGAAAAAAAATTAGACAGCTGGATCAAATCAGGTTTAATTTAAGTATAATTTATTGACAAGATGTTTTCACTTCAACGAATCGTAAACATCCGGTTATCGATAATATACTTGCTATGTGCGTGTCGTGTGCAAAGCGTCGCGCCTCCTCTTCTTAAAATGTCTGTAAAATAAAAAGTTACAGCTAAGGCCATACAAAGTTAATTTCTTGGTTCTCAGGCCCGCCCGCATGTGGAAATTCGTCGCCGCATTGCCGATTTTTTTGCAAAAATAGTAAAATAAAATTTTTAAATGCGGTAGCGCTGTCCGTACGGAAAAAAACAACCGCATCCGTTTTTCTCTTATATCGCGTGGTCGGTGAAACGCTTTAAAACGCATCATGCTTAAATGAGATTTAAAGCATCGTTATGACAATGTATAAATAAAAAACGTGTTTCCGTTTGACATTTAGACAAAATGTCAATCGTTTCTGTGCAAATTCGGCACAAATGTTTGCCAGTTTTACCAGGAAACATAATAGGGGGCTTCTCCGAAGCTTGTACCTTATTGGAATTGTTTACGGAGATAAAAGAAAAATGGTACGTTGGGACCAGCGGATTGGACGTTTCCATAAAAATTAACCACTTGTGATGTTTCTGCCACCATCGGAAGAAATAAAATTGAAATTTTCAATAAAGTAATGAAAAGATTTATACATTGCCATATTTTTCACAAAAAAAAAAAAGAAAAAATGCCTCCCTCATCACTTTTTACAGCAGTAAAAGGATAAAAAAAATGCCGCCCTCCCTCATCAATTTTGACAAAAAAGGGCCTGAGAACCAAGTAATTAACTTTGCATGGCCTGAGCTATGAACAATAATTGTGTGCTACCATGTTTTGTACTTGTCAGGAGGCGGGTAGAAATACCGCCAAAGACCTCCTTAGTGCACTAAGGACCTATAAACTGAATGAATTTGAATCTTGGTGTTTAACGCCACTTTCAGCATTATTTCAGCTATATCATGGCGACCAGTTTTAGTGGTGGAGGAAGCCAGAGTACCCGGAGAGAACCACCGACACTGGGCAAGCAACTTGTAAACTTTATCACTTGCGGCTGCGAGTCGAGTGCATCCTTTTTTTTTTTAGCTCACCTGACCCGAAGGGTCATGTGAGCTATTGCCATCACTTGGCGTCCGTCGTCGTCGTCGTCGTCGTCGTCCGTCGTCTGTCGTACGTCGCAAACTTTTTCAAAAATCTTCTCCTCTGAAACAACCAGACCAATAGGAACCAAACTTTGTCTGAATCGTCACTAGAGTGTCTAGTTTCAAAATTGTGTCCGGTGAAGCCGTGCACTAATCAACATGGCCACTGTTACTAAAAATAGAATATATGGTAAAATTGCGCGTTTTTGGTAATAACTAAAAAACCGTTAATGATATCAGAAATCTGACATTTGCTAAAAATGATCAGCACGGCAAGATCTAACTACCCTGAAATTTTGAAGAAAATCTGATTACCCGTCTTAGAGTTATTGCCCTTTTTTCATCAAATTTTGAAAATGTTAATACTTTTCGCTCTTTATTTCAAAAACTATAAGAGATAGATGATAAGTTGAAACTGCAAAAATGTGCAGCATATCAAGATCTACCTACCCTGCAACTCTGAAGAAAATTTGAGTACCCATTTTGGAGTTATTGCCCTTTTGGCATCAAATTTTCTAAATTTTAATACTTTTCGTTTTTTATTTCAAAAACTATAAGAGATAGATGATAAGTTTGAATTGCATACATGTTCAGCATGATAAGATCTACCAACCCTGCAATTGTGAAGAAAATCTGATTACCCATCTTGGAGTTATTGCCCTTTTTTCATCAAATTTTCAAAATTTTAATACTTTTCGTTTTTTATTTCAAAAACTATAAGAGATAGATGATAAGTTGAAACTGCAAAAATGTGCAGCATATCAAGATCTACCTACCTGCAACTCTGAAGAAAATTTGAGTACCCGTCTTGGAGTTATTGCCCTTTATTTCATCAAATTTTCTAAATTTTAATACTTTTCGATTTTTATTTCAAAAACTATAAGAGATAGATGATAAGTTT
>MJUT01058830.1:144786-155317 GCA_002080005.1 Gigantidas platifrons | reverse complement strand
AATAAATAACACAAAACAAACGATTTTATATATACCTTTTCTTGAAATGTCTGTAAGATAAAAAAAAAATACAGCTAAGATATTTATCTGTGTGCTACCATGTTTTGTACTTGTCATGCAGTACATATTCATCTCATCATTTAATTCATGAAAACCGGCAAATACACAAAGATTGATGGATTATTGTGTATTGAATATAATACTCTAAAATTATTATCATCCAGAATGGTACAAATAAATAAACAATAATATAATACTATCATAAATTGTTATTATATTTATCTGGGAATTATATAGACATTTTTTAAAAATAATTTCCTGTATTTATTGATCAATCTAATTAACTGACAAAATAGTGTTTACATTTAAACTCCATATTTCTGTTGGATCGGACAAGGGCGCGTTACGGCGTTTACATAGGGATATATCATAAACAAAAATATTTATTGTTCACTAATGTTCCTCCTTACAATAATCAGAACTTTTAAAGCACAATAACTTTGACTATGTGCATACGCAATCCTGTGCTATGAAACAAGACATAAATAGCTTAATAGAGACCGATAGTTTAATATACTTAATTCTTTTTTTAGTAAATAGTCTCAGCATAGGTCATACAAGGTTAATGTATTTCTCACATGATAATAAAAAAAGCAAGTAATAGTGAAGTGACAACAGTATTCTGCAGTGTACCACACTTTGCTAAAATTTTAATACATTTAAAGTCACATTTCTTAATAAACATGCATTAAGTTAAAATACGACCTGAAAATCAAATATCTTGTCCTCAAATACCCAATAATTGATGGATTATTGTGTATTGAATACACTAAATCTATTAAGGGCCAGACTAGTGTAATATAAATAATATAATAATTAATAAATAAATACATATAGATACACGATAATATAATACTATAGATCATCATATTCAATGAGCTAGTGACGATTACAGTATTACGTAATCTCACTACTCAGTGGGTGGCTTATATGACCGTGGGATTTAACTGGTAAAATGCAAAAATAACAGGAGAATGCTAATTTAACAGGAGAATGCAAATTTAACAAGAGAATGAGAATTTAAATCGACAATGCAAAAATAACATGACAAAGACGAATTTAAAAGGAAAAACGCAAATATAAAAAGATTTAGCTAATATAAAAAAATGTGCAAATTTAATAGAACAAATGCAAATTTAGCAGGAGAATCCATATTTAACAGGAGAATGAAAATTTAACAGGAAAATGAAAATTTAAATCGACAATGTAAATATAAAAGGAAAAATTCGAATATAACAAGACAATGACAAACATAAATAGCAATTGTCTAATTTAACTGGTAAACGCTAATATAACTGGTAATGTTTAATTATTAGCATTTTACCGGTTATATTTGCAAAAAAAACGAGCATATTTGCAATTTCTATTTCCCAGTGTAGTGCACTAACGACTTATAAACTGCACCAAAGACATGTTAGAGTGGTGCAAAGAGCACAAAGGACGTTTTAAATGAAAGATAATATAAAATTATGTCTGCATCTTGCTTATGGTTTGAACGTTTATAAACTTAATTAGGACTGGTTCCCGTCCCATGTTGATCGGTGCACAGAGAGGCACTTGCCACATGGGCATTGATTTGCCTGGTTCGGGTACCATGCCTTATTGTATGCTTTATTTGCATGTACACGTATGTCTATTTTATAGTTGACTTGTTTTGTATATATTATAGTCGGTTAAAGAGCTCATCAGAGCTCATGTTTGGCTTGTTAACTGTACTTTTGTATGCCGACTTTAAATAAAATTTATTTTACTTTACTTACTTTAAATTAAGTATATACATTGTATTTAAAAAAAAAACGTTGTTTTTATTATATGTGATTAGCGAGTTAGACGTCTTTTTCATCGACACACGCCATATAGTTGTATATTCTAATTATCACCTTGTCAGGAGCAATCAACCAGTACAATATACATCCGTTAGTTTCTTTTGATCTTTTCCGGAGTCATATAAATTGTTGAACAAATAAGAAGCTATCGTATTCATTAGTAACAGTTGTTATATCATTACTAAAACTAATTAAAGTCCATCACAAAGACGAAAATAATTATAATACTATGCATACAGTACATGGATTTTTTACTATATATTTCATATGAAACCACATTTAAAAAAGATATATTTTAAAGCTATCTCTGATCAGATTTTTTATAAAATTTATTTCAAGACACGCAGAATCAGATGTAATAGTTGTTGCAATCAAATTTTGTGACTTGTTTGTTTTAAGAACCGTTTTATATTTGTAAAGTTGTTATTTCAAAAAACTTCAAAACAAATTACTCAAACCATATTATTTTTACAACATTTTCTCTCAAAACTTATAAAATCTAAAACGGAAAATTTTGGTCGCATTGCTTCGTATTTACGATATATTGGATAATAGCGAATTAAATTTTTAACATCTGTCTAATGGTCTGGCGACCTTGGAGGTCCTGTGCACCGGTGCATTTGACCTTGATTTATCTCAGCAAAGACTTCAGGAGGTATAATTTTTTTCTTCTAGATGTCACAATTGTCATAATTTTTCAAAATTTATAATGAATAAAACATGTAATTTTCATAAAATTTACAAATACGTTAATTTCAGTATTAAGAGGAAAGTCACTGAAAAGGTCACATGATCTTTTTGTACACAATTCATTATATTTCGAGTTATTTGTTCATTAATCAAAATTTCTTTCCTAGTAATTCAAACCTTATACATGTATTTATAAACAAAATTTACAGCGCTCCTTTTATTAGTTTTGCAATATTCAAACTGTCGTTCAAAAAGTTATATTCGTTATTTAATTGCTTGTTAAAGATCCAAACATTCAGTAGTAATACCGGTATCATTTGAGAAAGAGTTATATTAATTCCCCCCTTTTTTTTTTATTACAAAAAACTACCACCGTACATGTTAATACAAAATAAAAAGTTGTGATTTAAAGTTATCGATTAATGAAAAATGTCGATGTTTTTTCTTTATTGTCCCTTTAATTTCTTTTTCAAAATTATTTTCCAGTAATTAAAACCTTATACATATACACGCATTTATTTATAAACCGCTCCTTTAATTGACTTTGCAATATTTCAAGCTTTCGACGAATAGTTCTATGAATTATTATTATAAAAAGAACTATTACATTTTAAAGAAATCCAAACATCCAATAGTAATACTCAGAGCTCTGCATGAGTAATACCAGTCTCATTTGAGAATGGGATGAGTCTGAAAACATTTGACTGATTTAATTGTCAAAGTTCGCATTCATGAATCGAAATGAGTAGAACCTAAAAAAAAACACATTGCATATGGCTGATTATTTTTCAGGGGGCCTGGGAATGTTAACCATCCTTAAATATGATACCAGTATATGAGAAATTTCGATAGATACTTTGTTTTTCCAGAAAAAAACAAATTGACAAAGCAAGTATATATATCGACATTTCTGAAAATTTTAGTTTATAAATGATCCGTCCGTCTGTCACATTAATTTGAAGATACAAGTCTGTTTCCTACACTCGCCCTGCAACAATAGAGTAAGAAATTTCGATAGATACTTTGTTTTTTCAGAATAAAGAAAATGACAAAACAAGAATATATCGACATTTCTGAAAATATTTGTATATTTATATGTATTTCTTTCAAGAAAAGGTATCATAATATAAAATCGTTTTTACTTTTCATAAGTTATTTTTTATTATTTTCTGTGAAGTTTTTATCATTTATGTTTTAATTAAACTTTAGTATTATTGCTGTATTACGTTTATTAACAACAGTTTTCACTAACAAAACTATTTCTTTTATAAGTTAATTGTTAACTTGTTTGTGTGCATGTGCATGTGTGTGTGATATTAGCTCACCTGATCCATCACTTTTCGTCCGTCGTCTTTCGTCAGTCGTCCGTCGTCCGTCCGTCCGTCAACATTTCACATTTTAATCTTCTCCTCAGAAACTACTGAGCCAATTGTAGCCAAACTTTGGTGGAATGGTCATTGGATAGTCCCCTTCCAAATTTGTGTCCAGCGATTCCAACTTCAAACCAAGATGGCCGCCAAGCTAAAAATCGAAAAGAGGGAGATGAAATTTCAATTGTCCATTGCAGCTTTAGTATAAGTCAAAATGAGCTCAAATGTTAACTGCAGCTACATGGCAATGCTTAGTTTGACATATATTCCGGGTTTTTCTGTGAAATTTTTCTTTCAACCGACTTATACAGATTAGGCAAATTAGGCAAGTTTTGTACTTTTCGGCCTTTATTTCAAAAACTATAAGAGAAAGATCTAACGTTTAAACTGCAAACATGTTCAGCATGTCACGATCTACCTATCCTGCAATTTTGAAGTAAATCTGATTACCCATCTTGGAGTTTTTGCTCTTTTTTCATCAAATTTTTAAAATTTGAATACCTTGCATCCTTTATTTCAAAAACTATAAGAGAAAGATGTCAATTTTAAACTGCAAAAATGTTCAGCATGTCAAGATCTACAAACAATTTCCACAGTTGAAAATGTTCAACTGTGTGAAGAATTATTCCTCTTGATAGGCATTTTTTGTTGACTTTCACTGCTTTTAGTTACTCAAATAATCACAGGGAAGCAACTCTATTACAAAATGTGAAGTAGCAAAAGCTAAAGTTTGAGAATCATTGAAATTTATGTTTTTTTTGTATAGTAATGTTGATAACATACATTAAACCAAACCTGGCAGAAATGGTCCCTGGGTGGGTCCCTTTCAAAATTATGTCCGACATCCCCGCCCACCATTCAAGATGGCTGCTGTTACTAAAAATAGAAATTTCTTCAATTGTCCATTGCTGCTTTAGTATAAGTCAAAATGAGCTCAAATTTTAACTGCAGCTACATGGCAATGAGTAGTTTAACATATATTCCGGGTTTTTCTGTGAGATGTTTTCAGCCAGTTTATTCCGTTTAGGAATATTATGAGATAAAAATCACATCTAAATCTTTTGCTCAGAAATTTGAGTTGAAATTATCTTTGGGTGGCCCACTGTCAAAATTATGTGTTACACCCCATTTTCTATTAACTGTAGATGTCAAATTGAAAATCAGGTGAGCGATTACAGGCTCCTGTGAACCTCTAGTTTGTAATGCAAACATTAATCAATTGAAGCGAGCAAATGTCAAAAGCCTGTAAACCCAACTACCATGCGATCACTCCTAAGTACCATATGCTTAGCCGAGAAATATAAAGACAAATTGTATAACGTTTGCTGTGATCCAACCAGAGATCGGACTATATCTTTATTCGCATAAACCATTGCAAGTTAGAATAAGGTATAGAGATGCACAAAGTCATGAAACAGTATTTACAATATCTACATAATAAATATGAAATTCTAGCCTGGAGCACACACACCTTTATTAATCTCTTTAATTAGCTTACACATGTTAGTAAGCTCTTTTCTATTTTTGGAAGTCATTAGAGTTTTGAACTTTATCATTTTCGGGTCCTGAAAATACTTCTGATTTACTAGAAGTTGTCTTTCACATTTAAAAAATGGACATTCCATAATATAGTGAAATTAATCACCAATTTCCTGTTTTTGACATAATTTACACAATCTTCTGTTTTGTCATCTGCCACACTCAATCGGAAGCCTATGGTTGCTAGTTCGAAACTTGAAAAAGTCTAATAAGTATTTGTTATCCAGAATTTCTAAATATTTTTCAAATTCGAATGTTTCCTTGATACATCTATAAATAAGAGTTGTTGGTGAATTTTGTATTGACGTGTGCCATGACTGTTTGAATTTATCTTTTAAACTTAGCTTAACCGCATTTACAATCCAATTAGAATTAATGAATGTCTGTGTGTTCCAGATATATGGCATGCCACATTCATTCAAAATAATTTGTACAAATTTTAACCATTTGCATTCTAATTCATATACATGAGACATTTTATAACACAGATTATATATTAAAGCTGACAATTTCATTTCTTTACCCATTATTAATTTAGCTCAATATGAAATCATTCTAACCTTTATATCTATCTCAATTGGATATCTTCCAAGTTCGCGAATATCTATCCCGTAATTTAATTGACAATAGCTTTGAATTCAATTAAAAAAACCAGTGGTATGATATTACAATTTGTACTATGTATGTGCGTACTTGACAAAACAAATGATAAGACAAACTTAAAATAGAGCCAAGTAATATATTCCTTGTAAACCATATAGTCGTGTATATCAATAATTGTTCACACAAAAGACAAGGTATTTTATTTAAACCTAATAAATAATCAAAGTAGACCGAGATCAAATACAAAGAACAGGATAATCCTTTGTTCTTCTTTCATTGTACATATCCCGGATGCATGCCAGATATGTAACATTGCTGATGTCTTAGATAAAAGGGTCAAAACTTTGCAAAGCAAATCATAGTACCAAAAATTAAGACCAAATTATGACAATGCCGTCTTGTGAAGTTAATTCGTAATTGGATAAATATTTCACCGCATGCCAACTTTTTAATTATCTTTCTTTATGATGGCTTCTTTTTAAAACATTAATACATTTTTGTGTTATGAAATTAAAAGACGCTTCTTTCTTAATTAGAATTTATTCTTTTTTGATGAGTAACAATAAAGTACGGAGCCCGTTAACTGACATGATAAATATTTTATGACGTTATGCGAAATAGTATTTCGCATAAACTAAATTAAAAAAATATCTAAGCAAAATAAAAATAAAAATTATGTCAGAAAACGGCTCCGCAAACTTCTCATGTCAGTTATTGGCCTCCACAATAAAGCAGCATATTAATATGCATTTAGCTTTTTCATTTATTTCCTTTCATAAGAATTTCAAATATAAATATTTGGTGCGGACAGCAGAATCATGAACGCTCAATGATGGAAACTGGCAGAGCAGCAGCATAACAAACCAGGATATTGCCGATGGTATCGTTGCCTGCAACTTCAATAAGCCCTGTGAGGTAGAAATCATTAAATTGGTCCTGCGTTCAACAATATCGCAACTGTATAGCGAAATCCGTTCACGAAAATAATAAACCGAATTGTTTTCCTTTTTTTATGGAAAATTTTACGTTCACGATTTTTTGCTTATGATTGATTATGGAATTAATATTGATATAGTGTCTGTGTTCAATATAATATCGTAAGTATGTGTTGCGTCGGTATAAGTTTTTGGCTGTCAATATCAATCATTTTCATACGCCCGTCTCGAGACGGGCCGTATTATGTGATTGGGTATGGCGGGCTGGCGTCCACACAGGTTTCCCAACGATATCTTTAGTTCTGTACATTATATCTTTACCAAATTTGGCCACATGATTCCCCTGTAAAAGGGGAAGAACCCTATTTATTTTGGGATCCTTAGGTCAAAGGTCAATGTCACCGTTACTATGAATATAATTTTTGACAACAGGGTCGTTTCCACACGATAACTTTAGTTCTGTATATTGGATCTTTACCAAACTTTTCCACATGATTCCCCTATAAAAAGGGAATAGTCCTATTTGTTTTGGGGTCATTAGGTCAAAGGTCAAGGTCACAGTTACTATAAATAGAATTTCTAACAACAGGATCGTTTCCGCACAATAACTTTAGTTCTGTATATTGAATCTTGACCAAACTTGGCCACATGATTCCCCTGTAGAAGGGGAAAAACACTATTTATATAGACGGGCGTATTTTATGATGCACACATTCCTTGTTTGATAATAACATAATTGTCTTTTTGATAAAAACATAGAGGAATAAATCCTAAAAAAAATAATTACATGTACATGTATATACTATATTAGAAAATGAAACAAAATACCCTTCCGGAGCACATGAGTTCACACCCGGTTTTTAGTGGGGTACATGTTGCTTGATCTTTAGCTTTTTGTGTAATATTTTGTAGATCATTGTTTGTCCTTTGGTTCTGTTTCTTTTGGCCATTGTATTGTCTGTTCTTCTTCGACCTACGCATTCTGATTACCCCCTTAGTATCTTCAAACTCTTCTTAAAGCACAGAATAACACAATAGATATATCAGTTATAAAGAGTATATGTGTATAGTCGCTTTCTAGAAAGGCAAGACAAACCTATTGTCAAAACGTGTGCTGGACGCAGAACAACAACCCGTAATACTAAGTGTTAGTGTTTCGGCACGGACATGGTTTATTAGATATATTTGTTTTTGAAATTTACAGTTCCTAAATAATGTAATTATTATTAAAACTAAGGTTCTCCTTCATACCTTGACCTACACCTCGAAATTGACAGTGAGGGGTGGTTAAGAAGGAAATTCTACGACAAAAGAGATGACTTCAATTTTCCCATTGTGAACTTTCCATTTATATGTAGAAGCAAGATGTTTAAGACCAGTTCTGCAGCATGCAGAAAAGAAAACGAATATTTATTGCAACAAATTTATATCAATGATTTTATAGACAAATCTCATTTTAAATACCTTAAATATAATTTGAGTGTAAATAAAGAGTCCACAAACTTAGCCGCATTGTCTGAACTTGGCAGATACCCTCTATATTTCTCTGTTGTCTTGTCAATGTTAAAATATTGGTTTAGAGTAGACAAAATGGAAACTGGTCTATTGTCTGATGCATATATTGCTAATCAAATCATGGTTTCAGACAACACAGAATGCTGGTTGTCCTCTATTAAATTTATCTTGCAAAAATTAAATATTCAACATACAGGATCAAAGTTGAATGAATTAGCAAGGTCAGTAATAAAAAAATTATGTCATAGTTTTTTTTTAATTATTGGAATAAAAAGTCAAAAGAACCAGAGGGAAAACTTGATACTTATTTCAAAATTAAAAAAAAAAATGTTTTTCTCGGGAAACATATTTATCTATTAACAATTTTCGATTGAGAAGGGCATCATGTCAAATGAGTATCACAGCAATGTTGGTTTTCAAAAACCGAGGAGCAGAAGGAATCATTGTATAAAAAAACTATTGAATGATTGCAAATCTCAACAATCTGAATTTATCTCTGCAAGCAGTAAAGACTGTTCCAAATTCCAAAAACCACAAAAGCTTGCTAGGAAACGTAATCAACGTAAAAGACCGAGATATGCCGCACACAGCCAAAATATTAACTGTTGAAATTCTTCTTTTGTGAAATAACGAAAATAACCAAATGTTTTGTTGTTAATTTATTAATTAATTTCTATGTGTACATTTGATATGACATACATGTAATATGATATTAAAATATGTATAAAATATGATTTTGTTTTATCACTTTTTACTACACAAATAAACACTAAAAATTACGGTAAATTTATATACACATTTTTACAAAATATTAGTAAAAACATATATATACATACTTCACAGTAAGCTGATGTAAAATGTTACACTAATTAATGGTCTACAAGTTTGTTTATTCAAAGTTTATGGTCGACTGGTTTCGTAGTTAATGTAATTAGCGGCGTGTGTCAATATTTCAAAGGAAAATGCTTAATAATTCGTAAATCGTTCTTTAGAATGACATGCAAATTTCAGGATTGTTTTTGCTTGTTCAAATACAAGTGGTTACGTATTTATGGTGCCAAATCAACCTCTCTATCACGGACTTAGTGCTCACATTAGTTCTTAGTGCACTAAGCCCGGGCTATGCGGTGTTAAGACGTACCCCATGCAATACACAAACATTTTAAAAACATGGCGTAATAACACCGTGGTCAAGACGGAAGGAATTTTTTTTATTACAACATTCATCATTTATTTCACGAAAACCTGCTGTTAAACTCGATCTTGGTAAAATGTGTAAATTACGTTTTTAGCTCACACAGCACTCTATTGCCATCACTTGGCGTCCGTCGTCCGTCTGAAAACTTTTTCAAAATCTTCTCCTCTGAAACCACGGGGCCAATTTAAACCAATCTTTGCCTGAATCATCCTTAGGGTGTTCCCTTTAAAAGTTATGTCCGATGACCCTGCCGACCAACCATCATGGCCACCATGTCTATAAATAGAACATATGGTTAAAATCAGCAAAAAAATAAATTAAAAAATCCAGAAAAATCCTTTAGAGTATATTGCAATTAAATTTGATACATATGTAATATTCTTTCAGAATTATGTTTGAGGACCCCTTCCCCCATCAAACATGGCCACCATTGTTATTATAAGTAGAAAATTAGTGAAAAACTTCATTAAAGAATTAGTTTAAAATCCTGTAAAGAGTCAAATGCAATCAAGCCATATGGAAAGAATGCATACATTTTTTGTATATGTGGTCTTCTTTCAAAATTTTGATTGAAGACCTCCGGCTGTCAATCAACGTGGCCGTCACTGTTACAAAAAATAGAAAATTATTGTAAAAAAAAATATTTTAAAATCCGGTAAAAAGCCAGTTGCCACCAAACTTTATGGAAATGATGCATATATGATCCACTTTCAGACTTATGGTTGCTAACCCTGATCGCTTATGAAAAATGGCTGCTATCGTTACATTTTTGTACTAAAAATAGATTAAAAAAAA
>MJUT01058830.1:129996-140204 GCA_002080005.1 Gigantidas platifrons | reverse complement strand
AACGAACGTCTGAAGTGTGTAATTATTACACAAACAGGTACATGTTTTGAGATTTAAAATTTGCTTTTCTTTCTTTCTTTTAAAGAACTGGCAACCGTTTCACTGATGGCTGCTGTTACTAAAAATAGAAATGTCTTTAATTGTCCATTGCTGCTTTAATATAAGTCAAAATGAGCTCAAATTTTAACTGCAGCTACATGGCAAGGAGTAGTTTAACATATATTCCATTTTTTCTGTAAAATATTTCTTTCAGCCGATTTATACCGATTATGCAAATTAAGCATTTAAAAAAAAAATATATCACATTTAAATCTTCTCTTCTGAAACTGCTGAACCAAATTAAAGCAAATTTGGCTGGGATGGTCCTTGGGGGTCCCCTTTCAATATTGTGTCCGACAGCCCCGCCCTCCATTCAAGATGGCTGCTGTTACTAAATATAAACATTTCTTCAATTATCATTTGCTGCTTTAGTATAAGTCAAAATAAGCTCAAATTTTAACTGCAGCTACATGGCAATGAGTTGTTTAACATATATTCCGGGTTTTTCTGTGTAATTTTTCTTTCAGCCGATTTATACCGATTATGCAAATTAGGCATATTTTGGTAAAAGATCACATTTAAATCGTCTTCTCTGAAACTTTCGAACCGAATTAAACCAAATTTGGCAGGGATGGTCCCTGTGTGGGTCCCTTTCAAAATTATGTCCGACACCTTCGTCCACCATTCAAGATGGCTGATATTACTAAAATAGAAATTTCTTCAATTGTCCATTGCTGCTTTAGCATAAGTTAAAATGAGCTCAAATTTTAACTGCAGCTACATGGCAATGAGTAGTTTTAACATATATTCCGGGTTTTTCTGTGAGATTCTTTCAGCCAGTTTATTCCGTTTAAGAATATTATGAGATAAAAATCACATCTAAATCTTTTGCCCAGAAATTTGAGTTGAAATTATCTTTGGCTGACCCACTGTCAAAATTATGTGTAACACCCCATTTTCTATTAACTGTAGATGTCAAATTGAAAACCAAGTGAGCGATTACAGGCTCCTGGTAGCCTCTAGTTTTTAATGTAAACATTAATCAAATGAAGCGAGCAAATGCCAAAAATCTGTAAGCCCAACTACCATACGATCACTCCTAAGTACCATATGCTTAGCCGAGAAATATAAAGACAAATTGTATAATGTTAATGTGATCCAACCAGAGATCGGACTATATCTTTATTCTCATAAACCATTGCAAGTTAGAATAAGGCATAGAGATGTACAAAGTCATGAAACAGTATTTACAATATTTACATAATAAATATGAAATTCTAGCCCGGAGCACACACATCTTTATTTATCTCTTTAATTAGTTTACACATGGTATTAAGCTCTTTTCTAATTTTGAAAGTCATTAAATTTTTGAACTTTATCATATTCGGGTTCTGAAAATACTTCTGATTTATAAAAGTTGTCTTTTACATTTAAAAAATGGACATTCCATAATAATTGTGAAATTAATCACCAATTTCCTGTTTTTGACATAATTTACGCAATCTTCTGTTTCTTTCTATGTTTTGCCACCGGAAGCCTATGGTTGCTAGTTCGAAACTTGAAAAAGTCTAATAAGTATTTGCTACCCAGAATTTCTAAATATTTTTCAAATTTGAATGTTTCCTTGATACATCTATAAATAAGAGTTTTTGGTGAATTTTGGATTGATGTGTGCCATGACTGTTTGAATTTATATTTTAAACTGAGCTTAACTGCTTTTACAATCCAATTAGAATGAATGAATGAATGTCTGTGCGTTCAAGATATATAGCATGCCACATTCATTCAAAATATTTTGTACAAATTTTAACCATTTGCATTCTAATTCATATACATGAGACATTTTATTACACAGATTATATATTACAGCTGACAATTTCATTATTAATTTAGACCAATATGAAATCATTCTAACCTTTATATCTATCTCAATTGGATATCTTCCAAGTTCGCGAATATCTATCCCGTAATTTAATTGACAAAAGCTTTGAATTCAATTGAAAAAAAAACCCAGTGGTATGATCTCACAATTTGTACTACATGTGCGTACTTGACAAAACAAATAAGAAGACAAACTTAAAATAGAACCAAGTAATATATTCCTTTTAGTCGTGTATATAAATAATTGTTCATACAAAAGACAAGGTATTTTATTTAAACCTAATAAATAATCAAAGTAGATCAAGATCAAATACAAAGAACAGGATAAGCCTGTGTTCTTCTTTCATTGTACATATCACAGATGTATGCCAAATATGTGACATTGCTGATGTCTTAGATAAAAAGGTCAAAACTTTGCAAAGCAAATCATGGTACCAGAAATTAAGACCGAATTATGACAATGCCGTCTTTTGAGGTATAATTCGTAATTGGATAAATATTTCACCGCATGCCAACTTTTTAATTATCTTTCTTTATGATGGTTTCTTTTTAAAACATTAATACATTTTTGTGTTATGAAATTAAAAGACGCTTCTTTCTTAATTATAATTTATTCTTTTTGGATGAGTAACAATAAAGTACGGAGCCCGTTAACTGACATGATACATATTTTTATGACGTTATGCGAAATAGTATTCCGCATAAAATAAATTAAAAAAATATCTAAACAAAATAAAAATAAAAATTATGTCAGAAAACGGGCTCCGTAAACTTCTCATGTCAGTTACTGGCCTCCACAATAAAGCAACATATTAATATGTATTTAGCTTTTTTATTTATGTCCTTCCATAAGAATTTCAAATATAAATATTTGGTGCGGACAGCAGAGTCATGAACGCTCAACGATGGAAACTGACAGAGCAGCAGCATAACAAACCTGGATATTGCCGATCGCATAGTGCCTGCAAATTCAATAAGCCCTGTGCGGTAGAAATCATTAAATTGGTCCTGCGTTCAACAATATCGCAACTGCATAGCGAAATCCGTTCACGAAAATAATAAACCGAATTGTTTTCCTTTTTTTATGGAAAATTTTACGTTCACGATATTTTGCTTATGATTGACTATGGAATTAATATTGATATAGTGTCTGTGTTCAATATAATATCGTAAGTATGTGTTGCGTCGGTATAAGTTTTTGGCTGTCAATATCAATCATTTTTATACGCCTGTCTCGAGACGGACCGTATTATGTGATTGGGTATGGCGGGCGGGCGTCCACACATGTTTCCGCATAACTTTACTTCTGTATATTGGATCTTTACCAAACTTGGCCACATGATTTTCCTGTGGAAGGGGAAGAACATTATTTATTTTGGGGTCATTAGGTCAAAGGTCAAGGTCACCGTTACTATAAATATAATTTTTGACAACAGGGTCGTTTCCGCACGATAACTTTAGTTATGTATATTGGATCTTTACCAAACTTGACCACATGATTTCCCTGTGGAAAGGGAATAGCCCTATTTATTTTTGGGTCATTAGGTCAAAGGTCAAGGTCACCGTTACTATAAATATAATTGTTGACAACATGATCGTTTGCGCACGATAACTTTAGTTATGAAAACAAATGGTTATCTTTTATACAAAATATACTTAATAGCTGTGGAATGTCAAATATTTGGCTTGATCAAAATAGTTATTCTACTGTTTGGTTATCAAGTAGTGTCGAACAGAAATTAAAAGACCAATTTTTTCAAGAATGGTCCGAAAATATGAATTCTACTTCAAAAGGTTTGTGTTATAGAATTTTCAAGACAGAATTAAAAATAGAAAAATATATATCTATTTTACCATATAACTACATGTTCAATTTTTGTAAATTTAGATGTGGTGGTCACCGATTACCAGTAGAGACGGGAAGATGGCAAAATGTGTCAAGAGCTGACAGATTGTGTCATCTTTGTGACTCTGCTGATATCGGTGACGAGTTCCATTATATAATGTCATGTAATTATTTGAAACAAGAAAGGGAAAAATATTTACCGAGTTACTGTTGTAATAATGTCAATACCTTCAAATTTAATGAGTTATTTTCTTCATGCAATGTTAATTGTAATTTTTTCCACACATGTACAAAACTTAATATGTTGTATATTATTATTTACTTCTCTGTAACTATATGTATTTGGTTTATGAGAATAAAATTCATTCATTCATTCAGTTCTGTATATTGGATCTTTACCAAACTTGGCCATTTGATTCCCCAGTGACAGGGGAAGAACCCTATTTATTTTGGGGTCATTAGGTCAAAGGTCAAGGTCACCGTTACTATAAATATAATTTCTGACAACAGGATCGTTTCCGCACAATAACTTTAGTTCTGTATATTGAACCTTGACCAAACTTGGCCTCATGATTCCCCTGTAGAAGGGGAAAAATCCTATTTATATAGACGGGCGTATTTTATGATGCACACATTTCTTGTTTGATAATAAAATAATTGTCTTTTTGATAAAAACATAGAGGAATACATCCTACAAAAAAAATAATTACATGTATATACTATATTAGAAGATGACACAAAATACCATTCCGGAGTACATGAGTTCACACCCGGTTTTTAGTGGGGTACATGTTGCTTGATCTTCAGCTTTCTGTGTAATATTTTGTAGATCGTTGTTTGTCCTTTGGTTCTGCTTATTTTGGCCATTGTGTTGTCTGTTCTTCTTCGACCTACGTATTCTGATTATCCCCTTAGTATCTTCAAACTCTTCTTAAAGCACAGAATAACACAATAGATATATCAGTTATAAAGAGTATATGTGTATAGTCGCTTTCTAGAAAGGCAAGACAGGCCTATTGTCAAAACGTGTGCTGGACGCAGAACAACAACCCGTAGTACTAAGTGTCAGTGTTTCGGCACTGACATGGTTTATTAGATATATTTGTTTTTGAAATTTACAGTTCCTTAATAATGTAATTACATGTATTATTAAAACTAAGTTTCTCCTTCATACCTTGACCTACACCTCGATATTGACAGTGAGTGGTGGTTAAGAAGGAAACTCTGACAAAATAAAAGAGATGATTTCAATTTTCTCATTGTGAGCTTTCCATTTATAAGTAGAAGCAAGAATATAAAATTCAACTTTTCAGAATTTATAGGGATGCTTAAGACCAGTTCTGCAGCATGCAGAAAAGAAAATGAATATTTATTGCAACAAATTTATATCAATGATTTTATAAACAAATCACATTTTAAATACCTTAAATATATTTTGGGTGTAAATAAAAAGTCTTCAAACTTAGCCGTATTGTCTGAACTTGGCAGATACCCTCTATATTTCTCTGTTGTCTTGTCAATGTTAAAATATTGGTTTAGAATAGACAAAATGGAAAGTGGTCTATTGTCTGATGCATATATCGCTAATCAAAGCATGGTTTCAGACAACACAGAATGCTGGTTGTCCTCTATTAAATTTATCTTACAAAAATTAAATATTCAACATACAGGAAAACAGTTGAATGAATTAGCAAGGTCAGTAAGAACAAAATTATGCCATAGTTTTTTAAATTATTGGAATAAAAAGTCAAAAGAACCAGAGGGAAAACTTGATACTTATTTCAAAATTAGAAAAATGTTTCTCTCGAGAAACATATTTATCTATTAACAATTTTCGACGGAGAAGGCATTATGTCAAATAAGAATAAGTGCCCATGAACTAGAAATAGAAAGGGATCGATATAAGAAACCCTACGTAGAACGATCTCAAAGAATATGTGAAATATGTTCTTCAAATCAAACTGAAGATGAACTTTATTTTATAATTAACTGTCCATTATACATTGACAATAGAGAAATCATGTTCAATAATATAGGTGAGCTTTGTCCAAAATTTAAAGATAAACAAAGGTCGGACATTATTTCAAAACTTTTCGGAAGTAACAGACTTGTTTGCAGCAGAAGACTCCTTCGTATTTGAGTCCATGTCAGAAAATCTTATCTCACAGAATCCTGAATTTGCCAGATATTTTGATTCTAGACTAAAAAACCGACTCCTAGAACACGTCAACAAACAAAAAAAAACAACTTCAACATGAACGCCTATGGACTAGCAACAACTACGAGTCTATGAATCACGTTTTTAAGAGAGCAGTTGACTGGAAACATCAGCCATTACCAGAACTTGTCAGATCTCTGAATGATGTAGTCTGTGTACATTTTGTTGATCTTAGACGCGCAATTTATTGGACCGGCAACTATCAATTATTCGGACGTTACAAACGCCATTCAGTATCACAGCAATGTTGGTTTTCAAAAACCGAGGAGCAGAAGGAATCATTGTATAAAAAACTATTGAATGATTGCAAATCTCAACAATCTGAATTTATCTCTGCAAGCAGTAAAGAGTTCCAAATTCCAAAAACCACAAAAGCTTGCTAGGAAACCTAATCAACGTAAAAGACCGAGGACATGCCGCACACAGTCAAAATATTAACTGTTGAAATTCTTCTTTTGTGAAATAACGAAAATAACCAAATGTTTTGTTGTTAATTTATTAATTAATTTCTATATGTACATTTGATATGACATACATGTAATATGATATTAAAATATGTATAAAATATGATTTTGTTTTATCACTTTTTACTACACAAATAAATACTAAATATTACGGTAAATTTATATACACATTTTTACAAAATATTAGTAAAAACATATATATACAATGTACATACTTCACAGTAAGCTGATGTAAAATTTAATTAATGGTTTACAGGTTTCTTTATTCAAAGTTTATGGTCGACTGGTTTCGTAATTAACGTAATTAGCGGCGTGTATCAATATTTCCAAGGAAAATGCTTAATAATTCGTAAATCGTTCTTTAGAATGACATGATGAAAATTTCAGAATTGTTTTTGCATGTTCAAATACAAGTGGTTACGTATTTATGGTGCCAAAGCAACCTCTCTATCGCGGACTTAGTGCTCACATTAGTTCTTAGTGCACTAAGCCCGGGTTATGCGTAATAACACAGTGGTCAAGACAGAAGGATTCATTTTTATTACAACATTCATCATTTATTTCACGAAAACTGGCTGTTAAACTCGATCTTGGTAAAATTTGTAAATTACGTTGTTAGCTCACCTGTGTGAGCTATTGCCATCACTTGGCGTCCGTCGTCCGTCTGTAAACTTTTTCAAAATCTTCTCCTCTGAAACCACGTGGCCAATTTAAACCAATCTTTGCCTGAATCATCCTTAGGGGGTTCCCTTTAAAAGTTATGTCCGATGACCCTGCCGACCAACCATCATTGCCACCATGTCTATAAATAGAACATATTGGTAAAATCAGCCAAAAATGCAATTAAAAAATCCAGAAAAATCCTTTAGAGTATATTGCAATTAAATTTGATACATATGTAATATTCTTTCAGAATTATGGTTGAAGACCCCTTCCACCCATCAAGCATGGCCACCATCGTTATTATAAATAGAAAATTAGTGAACAAATTCATTAAAGAATTAGTTTAAAATCCCATAAAGAGTGAAATGCAATCAAGCCATATGGAAAGAATGCATACATTTTTTGTATATGTGGTCTTCTTTCAAAATTTTGATTGAAGACCTCCGGCTGTCATTCAACGTGGCCGTCACTGTTACAAAAAATAGAAAATGATTGTAACAAAAATATTTTAAAATCCGGTAAAAAGCCAGTTGCCACCAAACTTTATGGAAATGATGCATATATGATCCACTCTCAGACTTATGGTTGCTAACCCTGGTCGCTTACGAAAAATGGCTGCTATCGTTACATTTTTGTACTAAAAATAGATTTAAATAAACAATTATTTCAATATTGTAAAGAGCCAATGTTGCTACCAAACTATAAAGGAACAATATACATATATAATTCTCTTTCAGACCATGGATGATGACCCCGTCGGTGACGGCCCGATAGTCCGAAGGTCCGATAGTCCGAAGGTCTGATAGTCCGAAAATGTCCCTTTTTCAGTAATCTCTTGCAGATTTCTTTATAAATGTTTGTATTATAACTTTTCAGATGACATTTACTAACAAATAAAAGATTTGTTGGTATAAGTACATGTGCATTCACATCTGCGCGATCTTGCATTAAAAAAAAACCAATTGGCTGGTATTGACGATGCGTGAAGGAAAATGGGAAGTTTCGACCCAACTGTGTACCGATATGTCCAGGTGCCGATTTGGCCTGTACCCGATAGATCAGACGTGCGAAATGCAAATCACAACTAGCTATATAATACTTGTCTCCGCATGGTATTATGCATTAGTTTTCTCACCATTTCTAGTATTAACAGTTCCCGGCATCTCAATAGACCCTTCAACGTTAACTGCAGAGCTTCACGGTTTTGGAGGGAACTGAGTGGAAACGCGCCGCTTTCCGCAAATTGACATCAGTTAACAATGAAAGTGACATTGTGATGCCTTCATTTACTTTAGAGGACCCACCCATATTTGGTATTTCCAAAGTTAGCCCTACCCGTAGCCTAACTCGAGAATACAGCCTACGGCACTAGATGGCACGTTGACACAGTCTACAGCACTAGATGGCATATTGATACAACCTACGACGCTAGGTGCAAATATTTCAGTTACCCTATAGGTTGTGGGTCCCCTAAAGTAAATAAAGGCCAATTGTGACGTTGAAATTTTTACGGGAAATTGAACGTTATCACTCAATTCCCGCAACAACAAAAAACGCAGTCCCGCAGTTACCATGAAAGGGTTTGTGATTCTTATTCAATATGCCAAAAGGGCCAAACAGGACTCGTTATTTTTCCTGTTTCTCAGAAGTAAAGCCCACCCAAGTAAATGTCTTCTCTTCTGACGACAAATAGACAACGACCATGAATTGTCTAATTCATACGCAGTTAAGTATTTGCTTTCAAAATTTTGTACCGCATCTCATGCCGGTAATTTTAATAGGGCTCATTTATGCTTCGTCGCGCGACAGTTGCATCATGATTTCGCGATTTTGTCCTCTATTGTTAATTGGGAATCTTTAGAATTTGGACATACAAATTTATTGATTAGTGGATGGCGATTGTCGCGTGACATACAGGGTTTGGGCTGGTTTTTGGTTGAAAATTAATTTGGCCAGCTCCTGGAGTGAAAAACAAAATCTAGCCCATGGAATAAATAATTTTTCCAAACTCAATTTTCTTACATTACATATATAGAAAAAAATTATCTGGCTCCAACAAAAGTCCAAAGCCACCCACCCCACCCCCACAGATTATCAAATGGTCCGTGCCGTACTGACAATATCTGCAGCACAGGCGTATGAAGTTTATATATCACAGCTTGCAAGGCCGTAGCCGGGGAGAGAGGGGGTATGTGCACGTGAACCCCCTCTAAATAACACACAAAAACCTTGTGTATACTTGATTTTAACGTCAATATTACGATTTTATTTTCTCTATTTAATAGATAACACACTTAAAGTTGTAAATCTAAGTACTGCATTAAAGAGGATATACAAATTTCTTGCATTTTGATAAATTTTTTCATTTGATTATACTGTTTGTAAAATGCTAAATTTTCAGAGCTTCCGGGGGCCTGAGCCCCCTAACAGGGTTCTGTCCTGGACTCGCTGGAGGTCTAATACGGCCCCCAGATCCCTCGCCTTGTAGTTGTGCACCCCCTTTCAGAAAACCTGGCTTGTCCGTTACTACAGAGTTTGTGGTGTATATCGTGATTTTCTAGACAGAGCCCGCGGTTGCTGACAAACTCATGAGAAAAGGCTATGTTGCTAAAAGGTTGAAGTCATCGCTCCTGGCGTTCTACGGACGCCATGACGACTTGGTGGACCGTTATGAGACAACTGTTTCACAGATGCAAACATATGTGTTTCCTTGATCAGCTTCGTTCTTCTTCTGCACCGGATTTAACTCTGGCTATCAGGGCGAGTGTCCCTCAGGGACTAATCATTATTTATCTCCAGGGAGCCGGCAAATATAGAGGGTCAGAAAAAATTTGGAACATGGAAAAGGTGGGGGTCAGAGGTTTCTTTATGTTAGGAGAAGGGGGGTGGGGGGTCATGATTTTTTAATTTTCAAATTGAAATAAAAATTAACAAAAATAACAAATAAATAAATAGAGGGGGAGAGATGAAAAACATGACAAATGATAGAGAGGGAGAATTGTTTATGTACAAAGTATATACACCACAACACCATTGGAGAAATACAAATATGACATGGTTGGGGGTCAACATTTTTCTGACACTATTAGGAGGGGGG
>MJUT01058830.1:52485-64246 GCA_002080005.1 Gigantidas platifrons | reverse complement strand
TTTTATTAAAAATTATGTTTAGCTATAAAATTAATCAAATAGACTTTGTAGCCATACATGCAGCAATCAGTAAATGTCGAATAATGAAAAATAACAATGTGTATGACTCTACAGCAAGGATCCAAACTTTGGGTAATAATGAAAAGTAATCATATAAAGAGTTAATTAAAAAAAAAACAATGGGTCATTTAATTAACATCAAAGTTTTAAGCAAACAATAATTAAGAAAGTATCAAATGGTATTGTCCCACATACAGGTTAAATGAGTATTGTGACATTTTATTGTTACAACATTTTTTTTTTAACTTAAAAAATGTTAATTCTGATTTTTTTGTTCTAGAGGTTTCTCCAAATTAAAAATATTAATTGTAACTTTTTGTCCTATCAAAATTGTGACTTCATATCCTGTGACTTTATATCCTGTGACTTTTTGTCCTGTGACTTTTTGTCTTGTGATTTTATTTTTTCATTTACCATTTAATACATGTGTTAAAATATAGTTTTTGCTACTAAGATATTTTGTGATTTAAAAACTGTAATTTATGTAACATGATTTAATTGTAAAACACTATAAAGTTTTGAAAAATGTTGAATCAGATAAAACTAAGAGCCCCAGTTATTGCTGCCTAATACATAATATTATATTTTAATGCTATACATATATTTTCATATCATATTAAGATCTTTCATGATATTTGACAATTGTTTTATTATACATTGCATGTCAGTGAATTTCAATATATAGATTACTAAGTTATGACAGGAATGGTACACCAAACAGTTGGTGTCTCGGGGGATAATAAACTTGCTTTTGTCCTCATAGCCAGTAAATAAGTGTTTTATTATACCAAAGGCAATCTAGGAAATCTGAAAAAATATGGCTATTAAAAAGACACAAATAGAAGTTCTTAATATTAATATTAAGAAAACATATCAACAATAAACATGTTTTAACAACAGTTCTAACCAGTTTAAAGAATTCATCAACAAGATTAAACTCAATTAAAGTCACTGTTCATTGTCTATAAACTATTTTACTGATGAAAGTGGAAACTTATGTTTGAATTATTAATGTTTTGATTCCATTTTATCGTCTGGTAAACACATAATCGTATCTCTCGGGCATATAGGAGCATGTACGTTAAAACACGAAAGATTCGAACCATAAAAGCGCGGGAAAACGTATGCTGTTTGAACTGAACTATTTCCCTAGGGATGATCAGTCATCAAAACTATTTAAACAAAATCAGCAATTGGATTTTCATGTGCAAAATAGTAATGTTATTACTATAAGAGAAGAGTACAGTTTGTACCCATAGGTATGCCGACTATCTGTTGAAAAACACATCCACCAAACATAACAAATATGTTGTCAATCAAAAAGTCGAGCATGTTGATGATATCAGATTCAGAGAACATTTTGGTAGAATCAGAGTATTCTATTTTTATAAAATAAGGTCTGTCTCTTCCTAGCACAAGGCATTTATTTCTACGTTAGCCATTTCAACATGTTGTAAATGTTATGTTTTCTAAATTTTGTATGTCTAAGTGCAACTGGGGAATCAAGTAATTAGGTTAAAATAGCAGATGTAGATAAAAAAAAGATTCACAAAGAGATAGAAACAAAGTAACATTAACATGATTTAAACAATATAAAATAGCTTACCACAGATAGAAATACAGAAGCCGTCGTGGTCTTGATCGTATGGTAGTTGGATTTACAACTACATATGCAATCAATGCATATCACCACTAACGTTGTGAGTTCCAATCCCGCTCAAGGCGATATGTACTCGATACAACGTTATGTGATAAAGCTTGTCAGTCATTTGCGACAAGTCAGTGGTTTTCTCCGGGTACTCCGGTTTCCCCCACCAATAAAACTGACCCCACAATATAACTGAAACATTGTTGAAAGTGACGTTAAACACCATAAGCATAATCTCCCCCTAAATAAATATAATAGCGACAATTATGAAATATTACTAATGTAATTTCCACGCGGAAGGAAACAATGATGTTTGAAATACGTAATATATTGTTTCTCTTCCCCATATTAGACAACAACACTAAAATAGACAAAACATATATATTTGTCAGCGACACAATTCAGTGCTTCGTGTATAACTATTCAATACAAATTTAAGTGTTTCAGCTGATCATTTTACTGTTTGAATTTTGTTATTTGTTTTATTGAAAATAATCTATTTCCACACATATTTGACTTAGTATTTCATAAAAGACATTCTATAAGAATAATTGATTGTTGTTTAACGTCACGGGAGAAATATTGCAACTATGTTTATGACGAGACCGTGAAAACTAAAAAATCTTGAAGCAAAACATGGTTACACTTGGCCTATTTGTGGATGTTTAGCCTGCCACAGAAAAACGAGGATAAGTGATGATAGGTACAAAAATGATATCTTATGTACATAAGACATATAGTATATATACTAGCTACAAATAGTTAGATTGTCCAGTTTCATGTACAAAAGTAACAACACATAATAAAACTGGATTCCACAAGAACTGTTTGAGACCAGACGATGCAAAAACGTGTCATGCGCACTAAATTTGATATCTACGGTTTTATCATTATCCAGCATATGAAGTGTTCTCCAGTCCATTTGCTCATGCCCATATGACATCTATTATCCAGCATATGAAGTGTTCTCCAGTCCATTTGCTCATGCCCATATGACATCTATTATCCAGCATATGAAGTGTTCTCCAGTCCATTTGCTCATGCCCATATGACATCTATTATCCAGTATATGAAGTGTTCTCCAGTCCATTTGCTCATACCCATATAACATCTATTATCCAGCATATGAAGTGTTCTCCAGTCCATTTGCTCATGCCCATATGACATCTATTATCCAGCATATGAAGTGTTCCCCAGTCCATTTGGTCATACCCATATTATTATGATACATGTCCTTCTTATTTGAAAAATAATTTCATCAAAATTAATGAACATCATGCCTATAATACTAGATCAAGTCAGATTAATTATGTTACACCAAAAATTGAAGGCATCGAATCAACAACATTTTACTACAATGGAATCCATGATTGGAATTCTCTACCCGATTCGATCAAATCCATCAATGATTTGCAAAGATTTAAAAAAGAAGTGAAGTGCCACCTGATACATACCAGTGAAGAACGGGAAAGACGTGTCATATCATAACAATGACAATTATATATACATATATATTTTCATAGATAATGTACTTATTTTAAAATAGAGTAATTCCTCTACCCGCTCATGTTGATCTTTTAATGTCCACTTGAACTTTAAGCTGATACTTATAAAGGACCCCATTGGAAATAAGCTGAATGGCTTTCATGGGCTATTTTATTTTTAACTTAACGAGAAATTTTTAAACACTTGTGTATGATGTTGAAATTTTTAAACCTAAATATATTTTACCATTTACCTTTACCATATGACATCCATTATCCAGCATATGAAGTGTTCTGCAGTCCATTTGCTCATGCCCATATGACATCTATTATCTAGCATATGAAGTGTTCTCCAGTCCATTTGCTCATACCCATATGACATCCATTATCCAGCATATGAAGTGTTCTCCAGTCCATTTGCTTATACCATATGACATCTATTATCCAACATATGAAGTGTTCTCCAATCCATTTGCTCATACCCATATGACATCCATTTTCCAGCATATGAAGTGTTCTCCAATCCATTTGTTCATGCACATATGACATCTATTATCTAGCATATGAAGTGTTCTCCAGTCCATTTGCTCATACCATATGACATCTATTATCCAGCATATGAAGTGTTCTGCAGTCCATTTGATCATACCCATATGACATCCATTATCCAGCATATGAAGTGTTCTCCAGTCCATTTATTCATGCCCATATGACATATATCATCCAGCATATGAAGTGTTCTCCAGTCCATTTGCTCATACCCATATGACATCTATTATCCAGCATATGAAGTGTTCTCGAGTCCATCTGCTCATACCCATATGACATCTATTATCCAGCATATGAAGTGTTCTCCAGTCCATTTGCTCATTCCTATATGCCATCTATTATCCAGCATATGAAGTATTCTCCAGTCCATTTGCTCATACCCATATGACATCTATTATCCAGCATATGAAGTGTTCTCCAGTCCATTTGATCATACCCATATGACATCCATTATCCATCATATGAAGTGTTCTCCAGTCCATTTGCTCATGCCTATATGACATCTATTATCCAGCATATGAAGTGTTCTGCAGTCCATTTGATCATACCCATATGACATCTATTATCCAGCATATGAAGTGTTCTCCAGTCCATTTGCTCATACCAATATGACATCTATTATCCAGCATATGAAGTGTTCTCCAGTCCATTTGCTCATACCATATGACATCTATTATTCAGCATATGAAGTGTTCTCCAGTCCATTTGCTCATACCCATATGACATCTATTATCCAACATATGAAGTGTTCTCCAGCCCATTTGCTCATACCATATGACATCAATTATCCAGCATATGAAGTGTTCTCCAATCCATTTCCTCATACCCATATGGCATCTATTATCCAGCATATGAAGTGTTCTCCAGTCCATTTGCTCATACCATATGACATCTATTATCCAGCATATGAAGTGTTCTCCAGTCCATTTGATCATACCCATATGACATCCAATTTTCTGTTGAGATTCGACAAGTAGGATAGCAATGCACATGGCACATTCCGCCATTTTAGGTTTGTTTGTGGGTGAAATGTCAGATTGATACCTCAGCTCTCTCATTTGTAGATGACATTATACGCATGAAGAATGTTATTTCCCTAGTATATTATGGATATGAGGCCAGTCATGATATTATTGTTCAATCGAAGTTTTGCGTCTGTCTATCTTTGGCAATAAAAAAAAAACAAAGAACTATTAGGTAAGCGTTTATGTATTAACGAAAACTAAATCTAGATAAACAGCATATTATAAAGAATTATTTCATATGGTGAGATTCTCGAGTGAAATACAAACTGGTATTTTACACAATGAAAGAAAAGAAAAACAGTTCGTTGCACAGTGACGTCACAGTCCTCACAATCGAAACTGTCATTGAGAGTCCAAAAATATAAAAACAAGTTCATAAAACAAATATGCAAAATCTATGTAATAAATAGCATAACTAGTCTTGAATATCATTTTATGGAAAATAATTTAATCATTCGCTAATGTTATTTGGTTGCTCGTGTTCGTTGTTTAATTTATATTCCGGAACACAAGAGTTGTTTTACCATAAATATTGACAACTAACACATCGGTAATGAATCTAAATATATATCTGTAAATCTTAAACCTATGTTTTGTATATCAGGGGAGACTTCAATGTGTAAAATTCACGATAAATATATAGTGTACAAATAAAAAAGAATTCTTGCATTTATACCTACGTATACCCCACGGATGTAAATAACTGACCAATCAAGTTACATTCAATTATTAAGTCAGAATAACCACGGATATTTCGTAAGCACTTCTCGGTACTTTCCTCATTCATGACCTATCACCGGGTTTGTAACTAGATTAACACGACGGGTGCCACTAGTGGAACAGGAAGTAAATTAGCCTTCCGGTTTTTAGTGGGGTTCGATCTCTAGTTTTATGTGTATGTTTTGTAGATCGTTGTTTGTCCTTTTGTACTTTTCCTCTTGACCATCGTGTTGTCTGTTCTTCTTCGGTATAATGATTCTGATTACCCCTTTGGTATCTTTAAATTATTCTCAGAAATAGCAGTGTGTTGCAATAACATGTGCGACGTAACCAAATCAACAATAGTAAACCAAATCAACAATAGTATCTATTTATTGGTCATTGTGAGATCAAACACACCATGACGTTACCGATTAAAACAATAACGTCAGTTTTAGAGATCTCGACATACATTATCACTAGTATGGCAGCTCGTCCTATCAAACGCACCACTATACAACAGCGGTAATGTCTGTCTAGGCCTTCAAAACTGCCGTATTCCATATATATCTGCAATATCACAGCAATTTATCAATATGTAGTAACAATACATGGCACCTGAACATTAAAACAAATAAACATTTAACGATTCAAATGGAATACGTAAATGACATAAAAATTAGAAACAGGTAGAAAAGCGAACTTTTGGCGAATTTTTCTAGATTCTCATACCATTAGCATAATGTATGATATGAAGCGGTCTAGATATAAATAGGAAAATATATTCGCTTTAAAAATATGTTTGACAACATTTGAAAAATTGGTTAAGAAAGAATCTGCTATTTTACTCAATAGTGAAAAAAATTATTATATAAACGTTAGAGAATACCCAAGGGGCAAAAAACAATGGAGAATCCAAAGAAACTGTCAACATAGGGTTCATAAAACGAAGGAAAACAAAGTACAAACAGTACACAATAAGTGTTGGACACCACTATGCACAAACAAACACAAATAACGTAAATGAGACATGATCCCTCCCACAAACAACTGGAGGAAAAGGGAAAGACGAATCGAACATTGTTTTTATGCGGAAATCGCAACGGACATCACAACATCTGAACGTAAGGACACATATATTTTATGTGAGTTTCAGTTGGAGAGAAATGCTTTGATACTTAATAAAATTGTACAACAAACATTGTGAATTACAATAGTCAATAAATAACATATATTAACAAAATACATAAAGAAAATACATAGCAAAATATATTAACACAATATATATATAAAATATATCACTGTACATCACAATAACTGAATAAATACAAAATAACAATACAAATGTAGAAGTGCATAGGTAAAATGTGGAGTTTGGACTACTCAATAAAACATCAACGAACAGTCATGGACATAGAAGAGTGTGTTGTCTGTTTCATATTATTGGCAAGATGGGATATGTAAACTAATCAAAAAACAAATAAATAAAATGTATATCAAAAGATAGTATATCACTGTACAACACAAGATGTGTCGGAACGACACGAATGTCCCCGCCGTGAATATTGAGGAGGCTCGCAAATGTTTCACCCTTTTTTAATTCCCTCAGTAATAGGCCAAAAATCATTCAACCGGAATGCATTTCAAAGTTGATCTGTAACTTATGATTATACACTCTCATACTAAAAATCAAGTCAATATTTCAAATCATAGTGAAATAAAGTGGTGACAACTAAATATTTGGCCAACTTTCAAAGCCCAACCACTGTAAGTCGGCCAAAAATCATTCAACCGGAAGGGATTTCAAAGTTGCTCTATAACTTATGATTATACACTCTCATTCCAAAAATCAAGTCAATATCTCAAATCATAGTGAAATAAAGTGGTGACAACTAAATATTAGGCCAAATTTCAAAGTTCAAGGGCCATAACTCAGCCAAAAATCATTGGACCGGAACGAAACGTAAACTTGATATGTAACTTATCATTGTACACTCATATACCAAAAATCAAGTCAATATTTTCAAGCATAGCGAAAAAAAAGTAGTGACAACTAACTATTTGGCCAAATTTCAAAGTCCAAGGGCCATAATTCGGTCAAAAATCATTGGACCGGAACGAAACGTAAACTTGATATGTAACTTATCATTATACACCCACATACCAAATATCAAGTCAATATCTCAAAGCATAGCTAAAAAAGTGGTGACAACTGTTTTATTTCGGAATTAGTGGCGGGGACATAAATATTACTCTGAATAAATACAGAATGACAATACAACTGTAGAAGTGCAGAAGAAAGCCGTGGAGTTTGGACTACTCAATAAAGCATCAACAAACAGTCATGGACATAGAAGAATGTGTTGTCTGTTTCATATTATTGGAAATATGGAAATACATGTATGTACACAAATCAAAAATAAATACCTTTGTCTTTCGATGACGTAATCATAAAGAAATAATTGCACCTTGTTTTCTCAACTAATATAGCAGTGTACACTTTATGTTCTTGGTATTCTCAAGTAATATAACATTGTACCCATTTCTCCTGCATTTGTTCTATTTGAGGAGTCAAACTGCATTGACTGGATACTTTTTTGTTGTATACGGTTTCTGGGCGAAATAAAGCTTTTTCTGGTGCCCCTATCACGTTTTACCTGTTGTGCTGCAGTTGACGTAAGCTTCCTGTTGACACAAATATCAATAAATCGTGATCAAAGGATAATGGTAAAATTGTATTACTTAATTCAAATATTGCCACCCATGAATTAATGTGATTTTTTTCTGCAGGAAAAACAAAATATTAATGCAGTGTTTTAAAATATAAATTAATGTCAAAGATTTTTCACAAGAAAACAATAAATATTGAATTTCACTTTTAGACCGACATTACATATCGAAGGTTGACATTGAGAAAGTCTCTCGGTGTCATTTTAAAGCAGTAACTATTCGTTATCTCAAATTACAATGGATTTTTTCACTTTTTACTTAGATGTTTTCTTTCCTATATCACTGCCAAGACTTTTACCGGACTTGATTGTTATGAGTTGCACGACGGGGGTCTTATAAGATGCAGGAACTGCCAATCCTTTGCGAGCACCTGAGTAAATCCCCGTTACCACAGATGATGGATCGTATAAGTTTACAATACGCACCAAGCGCAAGCGAACGAAAAACGAAAGAACGCTTCACACGAACGATACGAAAAATGCACGATACACGAAACGAACGAACGCACGATACGCGAACGAACGAATCATTGGAGCGTAACCATATATTATCCGATGACATACGATCCTGGTTCTATAGAAGTACAATATAGTATCGTGTTATTATTTGAATGACTTTTGTGTAAATTGATATGATTAACTAATCTTATATACAGTCCGACAAAAGTTAAGCACCACCTGACTTGTTTCAATAAAATATTTTCTAATAATGAACTTATTTCAAATCGGTTTGCTGTTTTCGTTACCTATACACACATACTTACTTACCTGTAAAACCGGTTATTGATCGATTTTTATCTATGTGTATATGACAGGGTGTGTAAAGTGCCACGTGTACTTTTCAACATTTGTGTTTGCGAACGAAATCTGATTTTATTTTGTGTTGAGTTTTAAGTTTCATTTTCTATTGGGTTGGTATGGAAAATTAACCATACCAGAAAGGTGGCAAGGTGTTGGCATGCATAACGGTGGTTTTAGCCATAGAAGGGTGGCAGGCCACTTCAGGGTTAACCATTCCACCATTGTACGATTGATGCAGCGTTTTCGTCAAAAAGGGAATGTTACTGACCGTCCACGTGCAGGTAGACCTCGCAAAACGACGCCGAGAGAGGACCGGCTCATATCCAGACGGGCGCGGCAACGGCCGTTCAGTACAACTGGTGCACTTCGTGGTAATTTAGCGTTTGGAGGCCACATTACCACACGCACTGTAATCAGACGCCTCCACCATCAGGGAATGCGAGCGCGAGGACCCATAAAACGTCCACAGTTGACATTACGTCTTCGCCATGCTCGATTGGACTGGTCACATGATCATTTGGGGTGGATTATTCGCACATGGAGACGGGTCCACTGGTCTGATGAAAGTCGTTTTTGTTGCGCCCTACCGACGGTCATACAAGGGTTTGGCGCCAACGATACACTTCATTTCAGGACAACCACATTTTGGGCACAACTGCTTTTGGGGGTGGGGGTGTAACTGTCTGCGGTTGTTTTTCCTTTGACTGTAAGTTGGACTTGTACGTTCTTGATGGTAATCTGACAGGACAAAAATACCGTGACAATGTGCTCGCTCCACGCGTAGTCCCCCATTTCGACAATCATGCGTTGGCTGACAGGCCAATGTTCATGGACGACAACGCTAGGCCACAAAGAGCCCGAATTGCATAGCATGTTTTACAGCTAGAGGCTGCTTAGACAATTCCATGGCCTGCGATGTCGCCAGACATGAACCCTATGGAGCATGTATGGGACTTTATTGGCCGAAAAAATAACAAACGCAATCCAAAATGTCAAAATATTGACGAATTAAGAACTGCTATCTTACAGGAGTGCCAACAGTTCCCCCAAGAACGGCTTAGGCGTCTTGTGCGAAGCATGACGAGGCGTGTTACAGAACTTCACAATAAACGCGGTGGATATACCTTATGCCTTACACATACGCACAATAGATGCATTTAAAAGTTCTAGAAATCTGAAGACTCTGCATTTTAATGCAATGTTGAAAATTTCCATCAAAGACAAACTGGTTTTACGTTTTTCCAGCGCCTGTTTTGAACCCCATTTTTGCCACGTCATAGTCACGTCTTTCAGAATGATAAATACTTCGTAGATTGGTAATTTTAGAGCCCTTGGTGTAGTCTTTTAAGAAGTGTAAGAAAAATGGTGATATCTATTTTATTGTTTTAACAGTATTGATGTAAAAAAATATATCGATAAAAATATAGGGTGGCGCTTAACTTTGGTCGGAGTGTATATTTTAATTGTGTTTATGAATTGTTAATGCACAATTTATTTTGTTTCGTGTATCGTTCGTTCGTATTTCGTTTCGTGCGTTCGTCTAATTAAACTGACGAACGAAACGAACGATACACGAAACGAACGAACCAATTACACAAACGAATCGCAACCGAACGGAAAACGAAAAACGAACGAACGATACACGCAAACGAAACGAACGATAAACGCAAACGATACGAAATATCTGTTAATTTAACGATCCAGGATCTGTATATGGGAACCGTGTTGCTCATCTTAGCGGAAATATTATAGAAAGTGTGGTAAAATTTAATTCTCATAGCCCTCATAATCCAAACTATTTCGAGGGTTAGGGGTTATGGTGCACAACGCCACTTTCAACAATATTTCAGTTATATCGTGGCAGTCAAACCAAACTATTTCGAGGATTACGCAATAAATTTTCGCTTGCATCGTAGACAAATGGAATAATAAACAGCAGTTAGACAAAATGCTCCGAAAGAATGTACAACTCTTATAGGCGATCTCGTAGTGTGTAATCAAAGAACTTACATTTGCACCTCTGTGATGAAGATTAAGCAATGCTTCTCTATTTAGATGGTGGGATAAGACAGCGAATTCAAACCCTGCTGTCCATTCAATACAACCATGTTTGACACCAGGTGGAACCCAGTATTCTAGACATGAATGAGAACTGTGTGGTGGAAACAGGCAGGTATTAGGTTCCGAGGAGACAGGAATAAATGTGAATAAATATAGTATAGCTAATCGTAGATTTTGAATATCAAATTAAGACCACGAGAGACCGAAGTACGCATAAGGATTTAAATGAGTGGGCGGAACTTGTTCCGTCCACGAGTTTAATCCTTAATACGTATTCGGTCACGAGTGGTCTTATTTTGATATTCAAAATCTATGATTAGTTATACTGTTTATTATATAGACTTCCAAAATTTCTTTTATATTATTTTATTTAATGTGTATATTTCATTCCACGCGTATGAATCTACGAGCAATGATAGTGTGTAATCAATATGGCCGCACACAATTCAAGTGTTGTCGCTTCGATGAAGCAAATTGGAATTTTAAATGAAGGACGAGTTTCTGAATTTTATTTGACTATGGGCGGATTTGTAAAGTTGTTGTGGAAAAATTCATTGCAATTGTGACTAATGTCAGTCCGATTTATCTGAGGAACCAGGCACGATGTGTTATTATTGTCCGAGTCGCGTGTGTATTTCATGTGTAACAGAATTCGAACTAAGGAATGAATCAATGTCCTCAAATGAAACGTTCTGAAATCTACCC
>MJUT01058830.1:25183-41643 GCA_002080005.1 Gigantidas platifrons | reverse complement strand
GTGTAGGGGTATAATGCAAAGAAAACGTCTTGAAGAGTCAAAGTGGATTTTCAATATAACTTAATTTCAAGGAATGGTATATTATTCATCGGATATGATGTAATCGGGTATGATGTAGAAAACGTATGCATAGACTTTAAAAGGTGTGTGTGCCTGTAAGACACATACAATGCCCCCGCGGTTATAATTGCAAAAGGTCAGTGGCTAAGTTCATATATGCATAATTTTGTAAAAAATTGTTGAAAATCAAAATCCATGTAATATGCACACTTTCAGTGTTGGTACTAACTGTCTACAAAATATAAAAGGTCTATCTCAAAAACTGTAGGAGGATTTAGCCGGACAAACCATATATCCTATATGGATTTAGCAAAATCTGTTTTAAGTTCATGCATTCATAATTTTGTAAAAAAAATTGTTGAAAGTCAAAATCCATTAAATATGCACACTTTTAGTGTATGTACTAACTGTCTACAAAATATAAAAGGTCTAGTTCAAAAACTGTAGGGGGAGTTAGCCAGACAAACTATGCATACTAAGTATGACGAACGGACGGACGGACACGGGTAAAACAATATGCCCCCGACCAATAGTCGCGGGGGCATAAAAAATACTGATAGCACATTTAAATAAATTCAGTTGTTTTTCATTGTACCAAATTCCTATAATAAAATATCTTTATAAAAATTTTAGACTTACTTTTACTATTTTTTAATTTCACTGGATTTGTATGAACGTGTATGTGATATTATCTTTACAGAAAAAGGCTACTGTTTAATACTGAAAAGACAACACTTATATATAGAAACATTTAAAGGACAACGTGCAGTAAGGGCCGATTTTCATATTCAATTTCACCAGTTTTTGTTTTTGTTAAGCAACCATTTGTTAAAAAATCTGGAAGTTGTGCGGAATAATTTCCAGCAGAGAGGTGGTATTGTATCAAACATGACACATTTTTATACGCCCGTCTCGATACTGGCCGTATTATGTGATTGGGTATAGCGGGCGGTGGGCGGGCGGGCGTCCACACTGGTTTTCGCACAATAACTTTAGTTCTGTATATCGGATCATTACCAAACTTGGCCACATGATTTCCCTGTGGAAGGGGAAGAACCCTATTTATTTTGGGGTCATTAGGTCAAAGGTCAAGGTCATTGTTACTATGAATAGAATTTTTAACAACAGAATCGTTTACGCACGATAACTTTAGTTCTGTAGATCTTCACCAAACTCGGCCACATGATTCCCCTGTGGAAGGGGGAAAATCCTATTTATATAGACGGGCATATTTTGTGATGCACACATTTCTTGTTTGAAAGTTGTTCTACTACCAATTCCGGGGCCTCCATAGCTGTGGATTCCATATCACCTCTTTTTTCTTTGGATTTGGAATCTGAATTTACATCTGACGGACTTCTTGATATGTTAAACTAGATGGATTCAACAATTTTGGACAATATACATGTTTCATGAAATCTTTGTAAGCATTTGAGCTAAAGTCTACAGAAAGAATCTTATTGTTTTCAGTAATAATGTGTATAAGGTTGTTGTAAATTTGTTCATGTTTTGAGAATATATTTAATTTTGTTGCATAAGAGATTCCATAGAATTTAGGTAGAAAATCATTACCATGAACTGAGACCTACTGCCACTTTAATTCCAATACACTTGTCAGAGGTTCTGTGCTCCAAAAGTTCCAAAATTGTTGTGATATTATAAATGTCATAATGTTTTTCTGTGTTCTTTATGTTGAGATATACTTTCCCTTGGTAATTAATTCATATATTTTCTCTAAATACTATAGCAAAATTAAAGTTCAATATGTAATACACTGATAATATATTTCAACTTGGTCTCTCTGTCAAACACAATAAAAAAATAATTGAGAAATATTTGTGTATAAATGAAACAATGAAAAGATATGATACAAGTAATTAATTTATAATAGATAGATAATATGTAATATGAGACACATGTGATAAGTATTAAAACTGAGAGTACAAATTATCTTGACATGATGTCTGATAAAGCCATCGCTACCTAGTAGCGGTGGGGGAACCCTTGTGTGTTAGAGTGTAATGGTGTATCCAGTTGATCACCCCATTAGTATGATTTGAACTCACAATGTATAGCTAGTTACAACCACGACGACGCCCATACTAATTTTATGGTCTACAAAGGGGGGTACATAACAGCTTGATTTTGCTAGCCGCAACTACAGAGGGTGTAAGAGGTAATTTCAACGATGCATTATGCTAATTTATGCACAGCAATATGTGTTTCTCTGGACACCATACTGTGATATCTGTATCAACAAAGACAATTCATTAAAATGTTTGAAGAAACACACGAGGTAATAAGAAGTCATACATCGAAATGATCAAAAGAACAAAAGTGGCCAAAAACACTGATTTACAAAATATTCAACATGTAGTGACCAGTTTTCTGTTGTATTTATTATATATATGTTCTCAGAAAACCGTTACGACGGTTTATGTGTTTGATTCATGCCGTTTATATCCGATGTTTTTCGTGGTCGTGATTGTATGGTAGTTTGATTTACAACTATCTGTACACTCATTACCTATCACCACTCATGATGCGAGTTCGATGTGGGGTTCGTGTTACTGGATCTTTAGTTTTATGTGTATGTTTTAGAGATCGTTGTTTGTTCTTTTGTACTTTTTCTTTTGGTTATTGTGTTGTCCTTTCTTCTTTGGTTTACGAATTCTGAGTACCCCTTTTGTTATCTTCAAAGTCTTCTTCGAATCAGAGTATTACTGATCTTTTTTTATTTTATCATTCTGTTTACAGGTCAAACAGCTGTGATATTTTATTGAATGATTTAATATGATGATAATAATGTTGATTGTCTGTGGTTTCTCAATTTCCGTATGTAAGTTACACTATTAAAACATATATTTATCAGTTCCACGGCTGGGTATACTTTTTTTTCAATTTTATTACTTAAACAGGACAAAACTTATCTGCAAACATGAAAAAACCGATTACATTATGATGCATGTGCGTATATTTGCGTGCAGTTCACATATAGAGATCAACTTATTTGTACTTGTATTTATATGGTACATGTATAATCATAATCATATACATTTGTAAATACGACAGATGTTCATGAGACAATATATCCCATACAACACAAATTATCAAAAAAAAATAATAGAAATTAATATTGTAAACCTAAATATCAATCCGAAAATAACCTTGCACAACAAAGGCGGTTATTGTGTTTAACGCCACTTACAACAATATTTCAGTTATATCCTGGTGATCAGTTTTATTAGTAGAGGAAACCATCGCCATGCCAAACTTTATCACATAATGCTGTGTCCAACTCACAACTTTAGTGGTGATGGACACTGATTGCAAACGATCACGACCACGATTGCCACTTGCTCAATAGAAGGCAACACTTGTTTCATTTCAATATAATCATTATGAAAGAAAGTTTATACAGTGATAGACAAACATTCACCGGAACTCATTGAATATGAGAAAGACCGCGTTGCAAATCCAGGTCATGGCTTGGAACAATCACAAAAATGTTGTGGGGTTAAGTCGGTTAAAAGAATCCCAACCCTCCCCTTTTTTTATAATTTGATGTCCAACGGCAAGATATAAACAAACAAAACACATGCATAGATTCGCTTCCACTAAAAAAAAAAACACACCACAAAAATGAGAATGACAAAATAAGCAAAGACGGTACAAAAGCAGGCTCAGTAAATGCTCGTAGTTAACTGACTCCTGGCTAGAAAGGTAGAATATGTTGTTTAAAGGCCATTATTCTTAGGACAAACACAAAAATCGTAACTGATACATTTAAGAGATTTAAATTGGACTAGTCATCTTTAGAAATTAATGGTCTTCGTGGGAGACCAGGGTTGCGTTCAATATCGTAGCAGCTAGCCTACCTGCTAGGTAAAATAGCCATGACGTTATTGAACGATTAGCTACGTAGCAGTGCTAGCAAATATGGCGCCAATCATATAGAATAATTTCTTGGAACATTTTAGCTAATCATATTTGTCTAGTTACCTTAATAAATTATCATCCGTATTTAAAGCGTTCACACTTCCTGCAATGCCACTATTTTTACCTTACGAAATCAAATTTAGTGTTAGCCGCCATTTTGGATTCAAAAGCTAGCAGACATTTTTAAGCTAGCTAGAGCTATGTAGCGGCTAGGCTAGCTTTCCGTTCAATATGATTTTTCTACGTAGCTCAACCTTGCAGCTACGATATTGAATGCACCCCAGAATAAATAGACAGCAACTTGATTGAAATTGTAAAAATAAAATGGCATGAATATGAAAGGAATTTGTGTATATAAGTTTTTTTATTGGATCACAATAAATATTGCAAGTACTTGTTCTTTGTCAGAATTATCTTTAGGTCACAAAAACCAAGATAATCAGTTCAAACTATAATATGCACCCATCTTCTTATCGTAGCTGACAATTGCTGAATTTACAATCCCCGGTCCATTTAAGGTGGTACCATACACTTCAGGTAAAATTTAATCTGTTCGTTTAATTTTCTTATTTTATTGGCAGTGTGTATGAATATATCCACTGCAATAAATATAAAAATTTTAACAAATTCCAACCAACAGATTCAGAGCTATAAATTCACTAGCCACATAACAGCTTTTCTCTCCGTGGTTTTAATCACCGAGATGCTTGAAATCTGCATACAAACATCATATGATCAAAACGTTCAACTGATTTTAAAGAGTTATCTCCCTGTAGTGTATGGTACTCCCTTATATAGGATTATATTTGAGGGTTGGTACATGTATAAATACCAAGATGTGGGGAAAACATTGGCATGAGCGCATAATTTCACTAAGAGGGAGGTTTGGGCCCATATAACTAGGTTTACCCCGTTACGTTTTATTGATTTCCGTTGTCAAGCCAACAAGGTGAGATATCGCGTGCTAGGGGTTATCGTTCTTGTCTATTTTCGACGATTTGTTTTATTGAACATTTGAACTGTTTGTTTTTCATTTTATTTCGTCATTGATCATGAAATAAGAAGTAATAATAATAATTGTTTATGTTAAGTATCAGCCATGGATATACGTAGGTATCATGGAGGAATATGTAAAAATAGAAAGAAATACATTGACTGTCCAGATGGGTTTTATGTTAAAGGCTTATGTCATCGGAGATGTCACAAGACTCAATGTTGTATATATAGTAAGTAGGATTACACGATACTTGATTTCAGTATTGCATTTATTTGCAGATACTAATGCTAATTCTTAATTACAAATGCCTTATCTTTAATAATAAATTTCTACTTTCAAATTATTTTAATATGGTGTAATTTTCACAACACATTGGCACTATCTGACACATGCACTCGGCATATGTTGGAAACTTATTTTGCAAGAACATAAGCTGAACAAATAATATCCAAGTATATATATTAAAAGTCAAATATATATATTTTAACAAATTCCAACCAACTTGATTCAGAGCTATAAATTCACTAGCCACATAGCAGCATTTCTCTCTGTGGTTTTGATCACCGAGATGCTTGAAATCTGCATACAAACATCATATGATCAAAACGTTCAACTGATTTTAAAGATTTATCTCCCTGTAGTGTATGGTACCCCCTTAAATAGGATTATATTTATCTATCCTGCTTCTGCATGTATTGCCGCTGATCAAGCAGAAGGTTGCCTTAATCCTTGTTCTGGAGCATCGTGTCCTGCCTTTCCGGATGCAGAATGCTGGTAAATATATATTGATCGTATTATATTCAGATACTATATTAATTGTGTGTACAAAAGGGTAAGATCCTGTTCCACTGTTGGTACCCGTTTTGTTATTTTTGTTACCTGTGTAATGTAATCAATGAGGAAAGGACCGGATTGTGACTACACATATATTCCTAAAGAGTAAATCAAGTCATGGTGGCGACAGTGAAACCTTCAAAGTGATGCATCCTTATTTCAGTAACTTCTTTGCTAGGTTGTTAGCAGCATCCCCTCTATCAAAGAAATCACGGTAGGAACCACAAGCCGTTGAATATCGTATCAGCCTGAGAGATATGTACTCCATATGTTGGTAACGTTGGAATGCTGCTACATACAAATGGAAAGTTCACAATGGGAAAATTGAAATAATATATTTTGTCGTCTCTAGTACTTCTACTGTGTTTTTGTTTTAATGACACTATATTTTGTATCTAGATTTCAAATGTCCTGATTCTGCATGTATTGCCGCTGATCAAGCAGAAGGTTGCCTTAATCCTTGTTCTGGAGCATCATGTCCTGCATTTCCGGATGCAGAATGCTGGTAAATATATATTGGTCGTATTATATTAAGATACTATAAAACCATTATAAGTAACAGGCATATTTCTATCATCTTTATATTTTCACATTTTTTCAGTACATGGCATTTAATATTAGGGGTTTAAGTTATGGTGTTAAACACCAATTTCAACAATATATCACTTATAGCATGGCGATCAGTTTTATTGGTTGAGGAAACCGGAGAAAACCACCGAGCTGAAGAAAGTCTGTGAAAAACTGTATCGAGTACACCTCGCCATGAGGCGATTCAAACTCACAACTTTAGTGGTGGTGATATGTAGTGATTGTAAATTCAACTATCATGCGAATACGACCACGGCGGAGAGGCTAATCATATTTCCACTATTATTATTATTATTATTATTATCAAAATAGATATCGCTTGTTTGGTGAATATTTGTGTTGGTATGTCTTAATACATACACATGAAATATTTTATAAAAAGATATGTATACAATCGTTTAACTTCTGTTCTATAAATAACTAAATATGTGCAGTATTAGTAGAAAATACTATTTTGTGATGG
Organism: Gigantidas platifrons; assembly: GCA_002080005.1. NCBI lineage: Eukaryota > Metazoa > Mollusca > Bivalvia > Mytilida > Modiolidae > Gigantidas > Gigantidas platifrons. The sequence goes on along the minus strand of MJUT01058830.1, from coordinate 34,762 downwards.
AAATCTTTTTTTCCAGTCCAGATTTCTGTAGATGTATTCCTGTCTTCTACTCGAAAAACGGACCACTAAGCGATAACGATTGCAGAGTGAAAGGTGAGAAAATGTATTGATATGGACGATACTGATCTTGTCAACATTACAATTGTATCATCAAAACATACAACAGACACGAATACATGAGTCATGAGTAGTATCACATATTTTATTGAAATAACGCCGAATTTGCATGTGTAATAAAAGCATAATTTGCGGCGTGTTATTTGCCTCCGGAGCAATAACATTTTACGGGGGCAATAACATGGTATCTGCCCTGACAAAATATGTGATAAATAGATTAATACATGGTCTTTTTCATACTGTCCTTGTCATCAGCCCTCGACTGATATCGGCCCCGAGGGCTTTAGTCTGAGGGGCAGATATCAAGGTATCGTGCTGATAACAAGGGCAATATGAAAAAGGCCATGTATTAATATATAATATCTACACGGAGGGAATACAATGAAAAACAAAATATACCACACTGTAAGAACAGTTCCAAAATTTGATTAAAAAAAATAGAAAAACGGAGGAAAAATTGATACCTCTTACCTTACTTTCGGAACAGTTGCCACATTAAATCGAAAATCGTAGAAACCGGAAAGACCGATACCACTTGCACTCATATATATAACTTCTTCCCGGCTTGGTAAAACATCTCAATAAATAGGGTGGGGATACACCAGTTTAATGGAGACAAACTCTTCCTCTTAGCGTAATGACGTGGTGCCTCAAAGTCATTATTGTGATGTCGTTGTTGAACCATATCACAGAACATTGTGGTAGATTCCTGAGACTTGTCTTGTGATTAAGTCCAACAACACTGATTTAATTATACTATTATATGAAACGCCCTTGTTTATATTAATATTAATGATTAATTAATTCATCATTAATGTGTATACCGGTATCTGATATTTATATCTAAAATACTGCAATGAGACGTATTTTCAAAGTTAGAAATAGAAACACGAAAATGTAAGGGTGTATGTATATACAAGGTCAAGGAGAACCTGAAGATAACACAATGGCCATAAGAAAAAGGCAAAACAAACATCCACAAAACTTTACCCATAAAACTAAAGATCGAGAATTTATATACAAACGTTGTTATATTTGGTGGCATCCATTACTGAACGTTGTAAATACACATGTGCTTTAGGGGTATTACGACTTTATCATCCCCCATAACATTCTACTTTAAATAAAACTTCTGAGGCTTGTATACCGGTTTCACCTGAAATGTAATATAAGTGAGACGTATATCTCATGGAATAATACCTTATTTGAAACCTACCCGAAAGTCAAAATATATTTAACAGCAAATAAGAAAGAATCGACTACATAAAATTCCCATCCTTCGAAAATCCTACTTTCACTTCAACATAAATGCAGGTGGTTACTTTTCAATGCATGCCTTGTTTTTTTTAGACCACGAGGTCATCAAATATGGGTCTAAGATAATCCTTAACTATGTAGGTTTCTGCTTACATTTATTATTTGACAGTCTCTAATTGTTTTTTTTTATCTACGAAGAAGGGATTCATTTTGTAATTTACGATTCATTGATTGTTTGGTGTTTAACGCCACTTTCAACTATATCATGACGACCAGTTTTAGTGGTGAAAGAAACCGGAGAGAACTACCGAGCGTGGGCAAGCGATTGGTAAGCTTTATTACTTGCGGCTGCGAGTCGAGTGCACCATTTTTTGTAATTTACAAAGTCGGGCGCGAACCCACGCCGTATTGGTGATAGGCTTGTATGAGTTGTTAGGTAATCCAGCTACCTATCTCATTGATCCACCCGGGACATTTGTATTTTACGTACTACTTTATCATGCATTCTTTCGACTGGTTTCAGGATTTAGTGGTGTATTACCCCTCTATATGTTATCCATTTGCTGCAATTTTGATTGACTATTATGCGCTATCAGTTCATTGCTTATTCTAATATGACCCATTTAATTTTATTTCTAACAGTAAAATATAGCATTGCAAGTATCATCAGAACTTCTAAAACTGATGTTCAGAAGAATGTGGAGAGAAATAAATCAAAAAAAGGTTCGATATAATTTATTATCGGTAGTTTATACAATTTTCCTGTGAACTCGGAGCCTTCATGATCGTATGATAGTTGGATGTACATCTACCTATGAAATCTGTGCCTATCACCACTAAAGTTTTGAATTCCAATCCCGCTCATGGCGAGATGTACTCGATACAGCATTATGTGATACAGGTTGTCAGTGACTTGCTGGCGGCCTGTTTTATGTGTGGTGGAAAGCGGAGTATAGATAGTACATTTTGTACAGAGTATACCTCGCCATGAGCGGGATACGAACTCACAACGTTTAGTAGTGATATGCACTGATTGCATATGTAGTTGTAAGTCCAACTACCATACAATCACGGCCATGGTGGTCCCCTAGTTAACTTAGCGATGTCTTGTCATGATTGATTGTTGTTTAACGCCAAAATGCACAGTTGTTTGCTATATAATGACGAGAAGATACAATTCGATCAGAGGATAATGTCCACTTTGTACTATGCTACATGCAACACGGTGTGTTCCATTTAAATAGTGGTGGCTCACTGAAACATCGCAGTCCATGGACAGATTTGTCGTGTCATGCGGACATTAACTTGATTCCGGGCCAACCAGACTTTGCTCTTACTCATTAATGTTCTATGCTTTGCAGAGAAACAACGAATACCAATGCATAGTCTGTGGTTTGAAACGACTGGGAATAAAACCAACGATATACTTACACTCGATTCGTGGAAGCTAGCCATTGCATATTATGGAACAATGTAATTACGTGTGTGCTTTTAAATAAGTTGACATTTATATCTTTATGGTGTGTTTTTGAATGTTGTTTATCTATGATGCCGCTAGCATGACATGATTTATTTAATATGACTATTTTATTTTAGTTCTGACAATTAACGATATTATTTCAAGTATGATGAGGACACCTAAAAAACATGTCGAGAAGACGAATGAGGAAAATGAATCAGATAAAGGTTCGATACAAATTAACTTTCACACCTCATTTCAATAAATATCAGATATAACAAACGATAAATTACTGCTTAGTGACCGTCGTATGGTAGTTGGATTTACAACTACTTGTGCAATCATTGCCTATCACCACTAAAGTTGTGAGTTCGAATTCTGCACAGGCAATGTGTTCTCGATACAAAATAATGTGATAAAGTTTGTCAGTGACTTGCGGTAGGTTGAAGGTTTTCTCTGGGCACCCCGATTTCCTCTACCAATGAACCTGACCGCCACAATATAGCTGAAATTTTGTAGAAAGTGGCGTTAAGCACTACAACCCTAACCCCAAAAATATTATCAGACTTCGGTTTGAAAAAATAAAATTACTGCTTAGCCATTCAAAACTTTCCTGCTTAATTCCGACTTCATGCTTGTTTATTAAAATCAATATGTATTTGGTGAGCTCGCTGAACAACAGTTCAATAATAGACATGTCGCTAGAATCGGACCCGTTATCATTATTCCAAGCCAACCAATCGTTGTCTTAATGCTGCGCGCTTAGCGGAAAAGCAACACATATACAGTCGAACTTGTCTTATGTGGCCTTCCAAGGGAACAGTGAAATATGGTCACATAAGACAGGTGGTCGCTTAATAGAGATTTAATTGATATGGAATGCACTGTGAAAGGTAATAAAAGGCAAGGTCACATAGTACAAGGTTTTGCTTAATGGAGGTGGTCACTAAAGCAGGTTTGACTGCATCCATTGCATTGTCTTTGGTTTGACACGACCGGTACTGGAAGTCATGATCTCCCGAACTCGAGGTGAGCCCTATAAGAGTATAAAATTCGCATTATATGTTACTCCGCTAAGGACACAGCATTAAGAAGTAGAGGAAAGACTGGTTGGCTCGTAATCGGGTTAATGTGTCCGGGTGGACTATAACAATCCAGTTAAGCATATGCCCTAATACAAAGCGAACCTCATTACCATCTCACTGAAAATTAACTGGTGCTCGCCATGATATGACCGACAAATTGCTGAGTTTACATTAAACAACAATCACACACTACCTACAAATTGGAAAACGTATATTCACAATACAGTGACCATTTACAAAAATGCCACTGTTCATATGTATCCGCTGTTAATTTTAACGTGAAAGGAGTGCAGACCCCGAACACGTACTAATTTACAATAGTTTGAAGGTACCATATGGGGTATTCAGAAACCGTAAATTCGAACAAAGAAAGAAAACACAATGGTCAAAAGAAAAAGGACAAACACCCTACAACAAGTCATGAATGCAGAAAGGACCGGGAAGTGCGTGCGACAAATTGTGACGTACTCTGAGGGAGGTGTGTATTTGATTCATCCCACATAGTTGTATTTATATGTTAATCTTTATTTGACAGGCGACAATATTATTGCAAGTGTGTTGAAAACCCCGGAAGCAAGTGTTCTGAGCGGTCCTGAATCAAGTATGCTGAGAACTCCTGAAGAAAGTGTGCTGAGAACTCCTGAATCAAGTGTGCTGAGAACTCCTGAAGAAATTGTGCTGAGAACTCCTGGAGAAAGTGTGCTGAGAACTCCTGAAGAAATTGTGCTGAGAACTCCTGAAGAAAGTGTGCTGAGAACCCTTGAATCAAGTGTTCTGAGAACTCCTGAATCAAGTGTGATGAGAACTCCTGAAGAAAGTGTGTTGAGAACCCCTGAAGAAAGTGTGCTGAGAACTCCTGACGAAAGCGTGCTGAGAACTCCTGAAGAAAGTGTGCTGAGAACTCCTGACGAAAGCGTGCTGAGAACTGAAGAAAGTGTGCTGAAAACTCCTGAAAAAAGCGTGCTGAGAACTCTTGAAAAAAACGTGCTGAAAACGCCTGAAGGTAGTGCACTGAAAACTCCTGAAGAAAGTGCAATGAGAACTCCTAAAGCAGGTGTTCTGCAAACTCCCGAAGAAAGTGTGCTGAAAACTCCTGAAGAAAGTGCACTGAAAATTCCTGAAGAAAGGGTTCTGAAAACTCCCGAAGAACATGTGCTGAAAACTCCTGAATCAAGTGTGCTGAGAACTCCTGAACAAAGCGTGCTGAGAACTGAAGAAAGTGTGCTGAAAACTCCTGAAAAAAGCGTGCTGAGAACTCTTGAAAAAAACGTGCTGAAAACGCCTGAAGGTAGTGCACTGAAAACTCCTGAAGAAAGTGTGCTGCAAACTCCTGAAGAAAGTGTTCTGAAAACTCCCGAAGATAATGCTCTGAAAACTCCTGAAGAAAGTGCACTGAAAACACCTGAAGGTAGTGCACTGAACACTCCTGAAGAAAGCTCTCTGAAAACTCCTGAAGATAGTGCCATAAAAACTCTTCAAGAAAGTGTTTTGCAAACTCCTAAAGAAAGTATCCTGAAAACTGCTGAAGAAAGTGTTCTGAAAATTCCTGAAGAGAGTGTTCTGAAAACTCCTGAAAAAAGTGCACTGAAAACACCTGAAGGTAGTGCACTGAAAACTCCTGAAGAAAGTGTTCTGCAAACTCCTGAAGAAAGTGTGCTGCAAACCCCTGAAGAAAGTGTTCTGCAAACTTCTAAAGATAGTGTCCTCAAAACTCCTGACGAAAGTGTTCTGAAAACTCCTGAAGCAAGTGTTCAAAAAACTCCTGAAGAAAGTGCGCTGAAAACTCTTGAAGAAAGTGTGCTGAAAACTCCTGAAGATAGTGCACTGAAAACTCCTGAATCAAGTGTGCTGAGAACTCCTGAAGAAAGTGTTCTGCAAACTCCTGAAGTAAGTGTTCTGAAAACTCCTGACAAAAGTGTGCTGAAATCTCTTAAAGAACGTGTGCTGAAAACTCCTGACAAACGGGTTCTGCAAACTCCTGAAGAAATTGTGCTGAAAACTCCTCAAGATAGTGAGCTCAAAACCCCTGACAAAAATGCTCTGAAAACTCCTAATGAAAGTGTTCTGCAATCTCCTGAAGAAAGTGTTCTGAAAACTCCTGATGAAAGTATTCTGCAAACTCCTCAAGAAAAAGTTTTGAAAACTCCTGTAGAAAGTGTTCTGATAACTCCTGAAGAAAGTATTCTGCAAACTCCTCAAGAAAAAGTTTTGAAAACTCCTGTAGAAAGTGTGCTGAAACCTCCTGAAGAAAGTGTGCTGCAAACTCCTGAAGAAAGTGTTCTGAAAACTCCCAAAGATAATGTTCTGAAAACTCCTGAAGAAATTGTGCTGCAAACTCCTGAAGAAAGTGTTCTGAAAACTCCCAAAGATAATGTTCTGAAAACTCCTGAAGAAAGTGCACTGAAAACACCTGAAGGTAGTGCACTGAACACTCCTGACGAAAGTTTTCTGAAAACTCCTGAAGATGATGCGCTGAAAGCTCTTGAAGAAAGTGTTCTGCAAGCTCCTGAAGAAAGTGTACTGCAAACTCCTAAACAAAGTGTCCTGAAAACTCCTGACGAAAGTGTTCTGAAAACTCCTGAAGAAAGTGTACTAAAAACACCTGAAGATAGTGCGCTGAAAACTCCTGAAGAAAATGCACTGAAAACACCTGAAGATAGTGCGCTGAAAACTCATGAAGATAGTGCGCTGAAAACACCTGAAGATAGTGCGCTGAAAACTCATGAAGATAGTGCGCTGAAAACACCTGATGATAGTGCGCTGAAAATTCCTGACGATAATATCGATATGACGAAGAGAAAGCATAAAACAGAGGAAGGTTAGATTCAAATTATTACTACAGTTTATGTAAAATTTATCACTAAATGTAACATACGATAAATTACGTCGAAATCTTTCCGAATTCACATATTATATACATGTACCTATAACCAAACAGGATTGACAAATTATATAATCATATGAAAAGAAAGTTTAAACAGTCATGATCATCAATTCTGCCAATATCAACAAAACGAACAATCACCTCTCATCTTAACTGAACTTAAAAAGACCACGCCATACAACGTTACAAGCCTGTTTCGTGTATTATATTTGTCTAAAGTTCACATGACATACGCTGCAACAAAAACATCCGACACAACTCGCCTTTTTCCTAGTTTTTACACCATGGATATGAACATATTCGATCGGTTAAAAGATGATAAAATGACGCAATGTAGGTTTAAATGTTATACATGTAACAAAAAAAAAGTACCACCCCGCCAGAATAGTTCCCACATCTAATCGATGAATCGTAGAAACAGGTGCAAAATTGATACCCTAAAACACATATACATAACAGCTGACTCTCATGCAACTGGCTTGGTACATACACTTTAATCAAAAGTGGGTGGGTTAAGCTAGTTCTATGGGCCCAAACCTCTCCCCTCGGTGAAATGTGATTGATTACTTCAGATGTCCTATTTCTTGGCGACTCTCCATTCATGAGTGGTATGTTCTGCTCTTTCTGTGATTTTGAACAATTAAATATAATTCCTTCAATAAATTTGTGACCGTTATTATTGATGTGATGTATTTGTTACATACACTGTGTTTATCTTTGGCATTGGTAACATAGTCTCAACGATAAAGCATGAAGGTCCCTGTATGATTGCTTTGCAAAATATATACAGCTATTATCTCATGTGCTGTTTTAATATGTTTATATCACTTTAAGGGCCGTCGTGGTCGTGATCGTGTGGTAGTTGGATTTACAATTACCTATGTAATTAGTAACTATCACTACTAATGCTGTGAATTCGAATCCGTTTATGACAAGGTGCACTTGATACAAAATTATGTTAAAACATTTGTCATGTTGGTGGTTTTTGCAGGTTACTCTGGTTTCCTTCACAGATAAAGCTGACCGCCACGATATTATATAATAATAATGTTGAAAGTGGCTTTAAACACCACAACTCTAACTCTATTTTATTATATTTTTGACAGCAAACCATATAATTTCAAGCATGATGAGGATTCCTGTAAAGAATGTCGACAAAATGAATCCGAAAAGTGATTCAAGTGAAGGTTTGATACAGTTTAATATTACAATTTATGTAAATAAGGGTAATAACAAAATTATCGAACACAGAGCAATCTTCCAAAGGGAAATTCAAAACTCATAAATCAATAAACAGACAAAATCAGTCAACAACTGGGAAACTGGAAAACCGCAATAGTCCTGACTTGGTACAGGCATTTCTAAAGAAATGGTGGATTGAATCAGATTTTACGGCGCCAACCTCTCGCTTCCATAACGGTTCAAAGGTTCCCGTTGTCACTAAAACAGCATTTACAACAATACTGGAAAAACAGGCAGTCAAACAGTACCAAACTCAGTATATAATATATCTCCTGAATATTACCAACTATAACTGCCTAAGAAATAGAGATTCCATGTTTTGATTGACCTTTTCTATCTGGTCCGTACGAATGTGCTCCCCCATTATTCTCCTATTTGGAGATTCGTTGGATGTGGGAGTGGGAGTGGTTTACTAATAACAAGTTCTTATTTTAATACTGTCATACATTCAATACTACATCCTTCTAAAGTAAATGCACGGTGAGCTTGGCTGTCATCAGCGGAAAGAAGGATTATGTTGTTTTCCTTTATTCGGATGGTATCAGGTTCGATTCTTTGAGAATTGTGTGTGTGTAGGGGTATCCACATGCCACGCATATTTAAGACTTCCACAATTAATTATATTCTATCTTCACTATTACCCTCCACGTATCTCTAATGTGCTGTATCCCCTTTATGCATTCGACTGATACCTTGGGACCTACCGCTTTATAGATGTCTACGTTGATGAGCCGTTGGGTTCTAGCTGGTTTGTTGAAAGCAAACATATTGGTCTACCAAAATTTGGAGCTTCATTGAATCACTAGACATATAGTGTTTATTTTGTTTATCATGTGCATTTTATTGACTGGTCTGATATTTAACTACCTCGGTGAACGTCGCCATATTTTCATTGTTTACGCTTCTATTTTAACAATGGGTTCTACACCCCCGGGTGTTTGCATGAATTGCTTGATTTGTTTTTCAGTCATTTTTATCACGTGAGTGTACTCTTTTCTTCCATGTTTAACTAGAAATACTTAGAGAGGCATTAGCTACGATTTTGACCAAAACAATTATATGTTTTGGAAATTGGCAAATAGCTTTAAAATGATGAAATAAAGGTAAATATTTCACATTAATTAGCTTATCGTACCACCTTTCGCCTTTTGAGAACGACAATTACCATCGATACAGGTAAAAACGAATAATTTGCATTTTGTCGCTTATTAACTGTAAACTTGCATGGTTCTTTGTTCGTAATTAACGCCGACTAAAAGCAGATTCACAGAAAATAAGAAATAAGTGCATCGTTGTACTAATTTAATGACGATTCGGAAAACACCATAAGCAATGTCGATAATTAATAAGATGGCGTCCATTTCTTGATCAATCTCAAAACACGAGCAGTTGCACCTTTTTTCTCCTATGCGTGTACATTTCATAGCATTTATAAGTTGCAGAAACACGTTTTATTAAGGCATCAATCATATCTGATAGTTTTTTATGGGTAACAAACATTTACGATTTTGGCAGATAATGCTCCTTTAAAATAT
>MJUT01058830.1:1329-21782 GCA_002080005.1 Gigantidas platifrons | reverse complement strand
ACAAGGAAAGATGGTCATAAAGATATGCATAAAATCGTACTTCAATAAAATTAACTCATTTCAAAATAAAGTTTAAATAACTTGAAATGGAATAATTAGCTCAAATGTCAACTACTTGGATAGATTTTGCAAACACTTTCTAACGTCATTGTACAGATCGATATTGTTTGATATCTTTTTCAAACCTGACTCTAAACAAAAATATTTGCAAGTTGAACAAAGGCAACTCTTTTAAAGATTTATTTTCGCAATTTGTCAGCTCAAAGATCTTTTCTGCAATATAAAAGTCAATGTAAATTAAGTATGTGATAAATAGATTATGACATGCAATTTTCCATAGCGTCCCTGGTATCAGCCCTCGACCAATATCAGCCCTCCAGCTTCGCTACCGGGCTTGATATAGGAGTCTCGGACTAATACTAGCGCCGATATGGAAAATGTCATGTAATAATTGCTTATGCACTGTCAGCCTCGTTTCAGTACAAACATCTAAATATATATAAAAAGATCTAAAGGTTTCACCGTGATTACGTTTCAAGCTCTCCAACACTCGATTAATTCAATAAACACACTAGGACATATTTTCAACAAATTCCTTATATGTACTTTGATTTAAAAAAACAATAGTGCATCGTGTCTTTAAATTTAATCTAATTAATCTATTTCTGAAATTCCTAAATCAGTCGAAGTTGACATAAGTTTGATTACGTAATCGTAATGATATAATGTTCGTAATATGTTATTACTGACGAACGTAAATTATAGATAAAAAGGCGTAATCAGAGGCCTTAAATCGTAGAAGAACTTACACTACAATGGTCAAAAGGACAAACAACAATCTAGGAAATATCAAGTAACACGAATCTCACTAAATACCGTGCTTCACGTGACACTCGTCGTGTTGTTTTACTATTGTTACTTAAATCGTAGAAGAACTTACACTACAATGGCCAATAGGACAAACAACAATCTAGGAAATATCAAGTAACACGAATCCTACTAAATACCGTGCTACACGTGACACTCGTCGTGTTGTTCTACTATTGTTACTTAAATCGTAGAAGAACTTACACTACAATGGCCAATAGGACAAACAACAATCTAGGAAATATCAAGTAACACGAATCCCATTAAATACCGTGCTCCGCGTGACACTCGTCGTGTTGTTTTACTATTGTTACTTAAATCGTAGAAGAACTTACACTACAATGGTCAAAAGGACAAACAACAATCTAGGAAATATCAATCAACACGAATCTCACTAAATACCGTGCTCCGCGTGACACTCGTCGTGTTGTTTTACTATTGTTACTTACCCGGTAAGCGACAGCCTGGATACAAACTAGTAAAGCAGAATTCATAAAAACGTTTTTAAATCCACGATGTTCAAGAAAAACATGAAGCTAAACCCGGATTTGTCCTTATAAAAAAATTGGTATACTCGTTTGGTACTTGTACCTCACAATCATCCGATCAACAAAACTGTGTACAATGTATATTGCATAAAGCTTTTTTAATTACGAGTACAAAACTGGTATCCGAAATCTGTATGACGCTAAGGTTGCATGTTGACTATTTATTCAGAATTCATTATGGTTTCAAGCCAGTCGTTGTAGTACATGAAAGAGATAATGATATAATTCAGAATTCATTATGGTTTCAAGCCAGTCGTTGTAGTACATGACAGAGATAATGATATAATTCAGAATTCATTATGGTTTCAAGCCAGTCGTTGTAGTACATGACAGAGATAATGATATAATTCAGAATTCATTACGGTTTTAAGCCAGTCGTTGTAGTACATGACAGAGATAATGATATAATTCAGAATTCATTATTGTTTCAAGCCAGTCGTTGTAGTACATGACAGAGATAATGATATAATTCAGAATTCATTATGGCTTTAAGCCAGTTGTTGTAGTACATGACAGAGATAATGATATAATTCAGAATTCATTATGGTTTNACTAAATACCGTGCTCCACGTGACACTCGTCGTGTTGTTTTACTATTGTTACTTACCCGGTAAGCGACAGCCTGGATACAAAACTAGTAAAGCAGAATTCATAAAAACGTTTCTAAATCCACGATGTTCAAGAACAACATGAAGCTAAACCCGGATTTGTCCTTATAAAAGAAATTGGTATACTCGTTTGGTACTTGTACCTCACAATCATCCGATCAACAAAACTGTGTACAATGTATATTGCATAAAGCTTTTTTAATTACGAGTACAAAACTGATATCCGAAATCTGTATGACGCTAAGGTTGCATGTTGACTATTTATTCAGAATTCATTATTGTTTCAAGCCAGTCGTTGTAGTACATGACAGAGAAAATGATATAATCATACTTTTAACTCAGATAATAATATTTTAAAATGCAAAAAAGTTTGAGACATGCAGACCTACGAGTCGATCCCGATCTGTCGTCCACGCCGCCCGAGAGCCCAGTCGCCTGAGATCCGACGGGACTTTTTGCTTATAAACTAGAAAACATAACACAATTGCACGGAATTGCTATAAATACATACTAGTTCGCGTGTAGACATGTCACTCATCTCGGACACATTATCCTGATTACGAGACAACCAGTCTATTATCGTATTCATAAATGCTGAATGCAAAGCGGCGAAGCATCACATACCAATTACTAGTATATTGTCCTTGGTTTGACCCGAACCGAACTCGCGAACACCCGCACTCGAGGCGAGCACACTACCCTTTACAACACTTATGCGGTTAAAGCATAAAATGTTTTTTTCTATAAACTCGATAGCGCCACGATATGGCTGAAATAGAACTAAAGTTGGCGTTAAACATCAATCAATCAATATAAACTCGATAATACAAGCCTATAAGAAATATAATGTTTGCATTTAATGTAATTTTTTTTTTTCAGCTGGAATAAATGTAGAGGTTGCAATGCAGTATTTTATAAGGACGGAAAACCAGTAGCAAAATGTATATTCAAATCTACTTAAATGAATAAAATATACAAACCAGATAACATAATAGCTGACTTCACTGGTGTTTTTTACAACTGGGAATAAACTAATCCAATATTCCCGTTCATTTTAATTCTTGTCCTCTGATAATACCCACTTCAAGGTAATTATTTTAGAGGACCCCATTAGAAATAAGCTAAGTGGATTTCATAGGTTATTCTTGAATTTCCATGACGGGTGACACTAGTGGAGCAGGAATTCCTTCCCCGAATTTTCAAACTTTCCTTAAGTTTTCTTACAATCTTTTAATATTTCAAGAATAAATACTGAATTTCAGCACATTATACCTAGCTAAAAAGGGGCCGTAGTGATCGTCATTCTATGTTTGGTGGATTTACAACTACCTATACAATCAGTGCATATCACCACTAACGTTGAGAGTTCGACTCTCGCTCATGGCGAGGTGTTCACGATACAACATTATGTGATAAAGTTTATCAATGACTTGCGACAGATCAGTGGTTTTTTCCACCAATAAAACTTGTCTCTGGTTTCCTCTACCAAAAAAAAACTGACCGCCATGATATAATTGCAATATTGTTGAAATTTGCATTAAACACCATAACCCTAACCTAAGCTAGTTCTGTCTCATACCGTAGCCTATGCCTGAAAATTGACAGTGAACTTTGGTTAATCAGACACCGTATATTGAAGAAGGACAGACAAAATAATGGCCAAAAGATCAAGCAACATGAACACCACTAAAACCGGGATGAACTCAGGTGTTCCGGAAGGGTAAGTAGTTCCTGCTCCACCCACATGTTGCACCCGTTGTGTTACAAACCCGGTACATAGTCATAAACGAGGAAAGAACAAGATTGTGATGTTTATTTTAAGATGTAAGTGGTCATTGAATATATTTTGACTTTCGTTGAATGATTTTAACTAAGGGATGGGTTAAGCTATATCAAATAAACTAATCAGTGGGGATGTATAAACTTCCCCGGTAGATAAACTGGGCATGCCAAACTTAAAAGAGTTAGGTCACATGAGTACGATAAGATATCACTTTGCATCTTACACAGACCACTGTGTCCGAGGTAAATACATGTACGGGATCACCTGAGTTCACTTCCGGTTTTAGTGGGGTCCGTGTTGTTGATCTTAGTTTCTGTGTTGTGTTTTGTTTGTCTTCGCCCTGTATCTTGTGTACCCAATGTTTCCAGGTACTCTGGATTCTCCATTCTTGATTGCTTCTTCGGTTTTCTATAGCGCTTATTTATAATGCATGCAGTGCATTTACTGACTATATGAAGGCATGCATATAGACTTTGCATTTTATGTCTACTAAACGTAGATACACTGCGTAATTGTGGAACAGGGGTCGCGCCGTAGACACCCAAATGGAAATTCAAGCAAAATATAGCATGTCTTTGCTTTCTTATGTGTAAATTTAAGAATTTTGTAAATACATGGCATTGAAATATAAACACAAATTTACGTACATTGTAGAAAAATATAAGATTTATTAGTACTTACAGAAACAGAAAGATAAAGCCACCAGAGCCACGCGTATCTTCCCGTTTCTAAAGCCCACACCAATACATTTTATATTGGGCGACAACGTCCATATATTATCTTTTTATCTGGTGCACGGATTTTCCAACAGACAGATGAAAAAAATTTAAAAGCGACGTAATTGAAGCAATTTTACTTTTCGCATGTTTCTTGTCAATCGTAGTTACTTTTTATCTCCAGTTTTCATGTACAATGACATTATTTGATAGCATACAAATGTACGAAGAACAATTTAAAGGACGTAAACACAAACTCTCCAGACATTACTTTTCTACAGTGTTACTTAACAGGTTACAATGTTACTTAACAGGACTACAATAACCAAACATGAAAACAATAATAGAAACATGACACATTATGTTATCTTAATGTTCACTGCATGAACTCCCAATGATATATTATTTATAAAACAATCTACGAATAAATTAACAAATGTTTATGTGATCTGTTAGATGTGTGTTAATACTATTATTGGACATAGTTTCTGTTTACTTACATTGTTAGCAGGATTCTGTGATTAAAACTTGTGAAATTAAACATAGTTCATAATGTCGGATAATATTTAAGCTCAAAGACTTTGGAAAATATATGTTTTGCTTTTATTTGTTGGTTAACGAGCATTACTCTTAGGACAAAAGAAATTATCCTGCAAGGATTGTTCAACTATTGTATTAGGTCACATTCCAGGTCGATTTATTTATTAATTGATTTTATTGTGTTTAACGCCACTCTTAGCAATATTTCAGCTATATCATGGCGACAAGTTTTAGCGGTAGAAGAAGCCGGATAGAATCATCGACCATGGGCAAGCAGGTGGTAAACTGTGTCACTTGCGGCTGTGAGTCGAGTGCACAATTTTTTGTAATTTGCAAAGCCGGGCACGAACCCACGCCGTATTGGTGATAGGCTTGTATGCGTTGTTGGGTAATCCAACTACCTAACTCATTGGGTCTTCATTCCAGGTCGAAATGTAACCTAAGTATGTAAATAGCTAATGAATTCTAACTTTTTGTTTTCAACTGTAATTATCATAATTTTTTTTTATTTTTACGAAAACCGACATATTTACAATCTAATTAATGTCTTTTTATTCATTTAGTGCAACACCTAAAAGTGATCATCGTCGGTGTAAAGTACATTAGAAATTATAGGAATTCAAATAATATAGCTTAACTAATAATATATTCCAAACGGAAGCATGCTGTGATCGTTTTATATGTAGAGGTTTTTTAACGATCTACGTCAACTCGTTAAACCCTGTTTTACAAAACAGCATAATAAATTTCAATAGTTAGGCACAGAGTCATTGATACATGTAATACTAAAGTGAAAACCTAGAAATCTGTTTTTCGGAGTTTAACCGGTTAATGGGGTCCCACTAAAAAACATATTATTTTATATGAATTGCGAACCAACTATAATTAAACAAGACCTTGGAATTGTAGCCACGAGAACCTGAAAATTGTGAATTGCAACCGATGCTTACACTCTTTGTGTATATGACAGACTTCAAATGATGCCAATATCTGGCCATGTAGCATAGTCAATGACAACAAACAATTGAATAGTTTTGGCTGATAATTTGTCATAACTTTTAATATACAAATACAAAATGCAACTATCAAATGCCCAACGTACAACAGTATTGACGAAAAACATTGAAGGATAACCAATCACTGTAGCACAACGTCCAATTCTGCTGGGTTGATTCCAAAGCAGTTTAGTATCAACATATAAATTCCGCCAATTGTCCATCGTCCAATTTCACTAAATTCGTAACAGGCTCAAATGATCAAAACGGCTATGTGTCTATGCTGATCACTCCACAGCTGTAGATATCCATTTATCTATGACGAAAGCATTGCGGTCTGAAAAATAGAGATCAGAGCACAGCAAAAAGGTTCTAAATAAGACATAAGGGACAAATGGGTGGGTGGGATTTCAAGTGTACTGGTGTCGTTCCAAAAATGTTGTGTACAAATATAACTTATTTCCACACACTTGATATCAAAACTTCGCGCGATAAACGAAGCATGCAAAGCATGAACTTTTAGGCACACTTGAATACGTGTACGTGATAGATACAATGTGTACCTGTAATGGCTTTCTTTAAATTATGGATTAGAAAATTGGTGCTATAAAACATGGAATTACATTTCAAGAAAATAATCAATTTAATACTCAAGATATTACATTTAATTACATGTATCATAAAAGATGAATGACATGGGCATTGCAATGACATGATCAATAAATAATCGTAATTAGGTGACTATTAGGTAGGAAAGTAGAATCTGTTGGTTAAAGAATATTACTCTTAAGACCAAAATACAATTACAACTGATTATCGAGTTATCGTTATTGTTACAATGTACCGGTATGTAGATATCCTACATTAGAGTTAAAGGAAGAGACAGGTGGCTCCAATACTAAATGTTATATTCTTGATGCGAAGCTTTATACATAAATGAGAGTTAATATATTTGTACACTTTGGTAGATTGGTTGTGGTCTGCAACAACATAATACACTGTATAGAATCCAATCTATAGATCTTGTCCCTATGAGTGAGCTATTCTTGCTTATTGCCAAGTGAGCATTTTATTCAGATTTGATTTGATTGATTTGAACGCCAATTTCAGCAATATTTCAGATAAATCATGGCGACCAGTTTTAGTGGTGGAAGAAGCCGGAGTAACCGGAGAGAACCACGGACCTTGGGAAAGCAGCTGGTAAACTTTATCACTTAAGACTGCAAGTCGAGTGCACCCTTTTTGTAATTTACAATGACGGGCGCGAAGCCACGTTGTATTGATGATAGGCTTGTATGAGTTGTTAGATCCAACGACCTAACTCATTGAGCCATCCGGGCCCTGCATTTTATTCAGCTATATTATGATGAGAGCAGGTTGCATTTAGGTGAATGATATCTGTTTTGTACTAGACAAACACGTTAAGCTGGATTTTCATAGTGCTAGCTGACTGAACAAAAGGCAACGAGTAAACATTTCGCTCCACTTGAATACATTAATCTGATTCTGAGCCAACCAGTCTTTGATCTTACTCCTTACTGCCGTTTGCTTAACGAAGAAGCAGGTAATGTCAGTTGTATAATCTTTGATTTGAGCCCACTGGTGTTCGAACCCATGATCTACTGCCCTCGAGGTGAGCACGCTGCTAACCATTACACCACCGATGTGGCATTTTGCCTATTCCTATGACACAAACCAAACAGACTTGGGGCAGGTAGTATTGACAAGTTGTCGTATAGATCACACAAGAATTTCATTATTTTTATTCTAGATGAAGAACGGGGACTTGACAATGCATACTACGTTCTTAGTTTCTACTATTATTTTAGCTTTTCTTAATGGCTGTCGCTTGTATGTTCAATGACTTCTAAATCACTGCATGCGCATAACATTCAAAGTATTAAGACACAGCTCTCCTAGCATTATGTTTCTAAAACGTAACTTCATATAACCATTGCAGCCATAAATGAAAACAATAATAGAAACATGATACATCATTTTATCTTAATGTTCACTGAATGTACTCATAATCTTATGGTCATTTTCCTTTTCCTATGACAAATAAAAACTTACTAAGAGCAAGTTCTCTTATAGGTCTTACAAGAATGACATAATATTTCATTTTTAATGGCGACAACGACTTGAGAATGTATTCTTCTATATTTAGTTTCTAATATTATTTTATCTTTTTTAATTACCATCAGTTCCATGTTTCAGACGAATCAAGCATACCTAAAGCACTACATACAAAGAACAATTAATGTACGTCACACAAAACTCTCCAAACATCATATTTCTACAATGTCACTTAATATGACCACAATAACCAAAAAGGAAAACAAAAATAGACACATTGTACATTACCTTATCTTAATGTTCACTGCATGACTTCCCAATCATATATTATTTATAAAACATTCTACCAATAAATTGACAAATGTTGGTGTGGTATTGAAGTGTGTTAATGTTATTCCTGAGCTTAGCTTAAGTTTTCTTATATTGTTAGCAAGAGTCTTTGATTTTAGCTTGTGAAATTAAACATATTGCATAATTCCGGTTAATATTTAAGCTCAAAGACTTTTGTAAATATATGTATCGCTTTTATCTTGTAATAGTGATTGTTAACCTATTGTGGAGAGGACCCTTATAAATTGTTTTATTATATAGATAGCTGTGAATTACATATTTTCCGAGTTAAATAAAAACGATAATTTCAGTGAAATTATCGTTTTTAATTTCACTCTCGCTATATTTCGCGCCATTTCGTTGTCGGAACTACTTTTCTGACAACGAAATGGCGGGAAATATAGCGAGAGTGAAAATAAAAACGATAATTTCACTGAAATTGTCGTTTTTATTTAACTCGGAAAATTCTGTAATTCACAGCTATCTATATAATAAAACAATTTATAAATACTATAACTAATTGACGAGTTTCATTATCAAAAATATGTCACTCATTCCCAAATACAGTTGTAACTCACTCATGCGATGCGCGCATTCGTGAGTTACTGCGTTATTTGGTCATTCGTGACATATTTTTGATAATGAAACTCGTCAATTAGTTATAGCATAAATAATTTGTGTCCAAATCAATTGTTATAATATTTAGTAATAAAATATGTTTAATCTACCTAACCTATATTCTGTTAGGACATATTCTGGGTCGAAATGTAACCTGATTATATAAATAGCTAATAACTTCAAAATTTTGTTTTCAACTGTAGTAGTCGTATAATTTTAATGTCCACGGAAACCCACATATCTATACACCAATAAATGTCTTTTATGAATTTAGTGTAACACCTAAAATGTATCATTGTTGATGTAAAGTACATTATAAATTATAGGAATTAAAATAATATGGCTTAACCAATAAAAGGCTTGAAACGGAAAGCATAATGAGATTGTTTTATATGTAGAGGTTTTCTTAGCGATCTACATTTGCTCGTTAAACCGTGTCGTAGTCGTTAAAAGAAAATAATAGCATTCAATTAGACTAATAGAAGGTTCAGTTGTAGAGTCATTAGTACTTTGTTATGCGAAAGTAAAATACCTTAAAGTCTGTGCCACCGATTTCTGAAATAATATTTTATTAACATATCCTGTCCCAAAAAAATTGTAACGCAAACAAACAGGTTTATCAAAATATGCATTCATTGTCACTATCGTATGATGCTTCGCCTCGAGGCATTATTTTTGACATACTATGACCTGATAATGAATAACCTATACATACATCTATGAACACAGCCAGTTCATATATCTTCTGAAGTTGTGATTTGAGTATCACACTTAACGAGGTATGTTGTCGATCAAAAACGCAAGCATCTTGATGGTGTCAGTTTCAGAGAACTTTTTGCTAAATACAGAGTGTTTGTCATTTTTATAAAATAAGATTCGCCACTTCCCAGAACAATGTATTTGTATCCATGGTGATCATTCTTTTTTAGTGAGTGATTGATTGCTGTTTAACACCAACTCAGCGATTTGTTACCTACATCATGTCGAGAACAAGTTAATTTTTAATGAGGTTCGCTTTGTACTAGACCACGCTTAGCAGGATTTGTATAGTACTATCTCATTGAAACAACAGTTTGTGGATAAACATGTCGCACCACTGGGGCACATTATCCTGACTCCGAGCTAACCAGTATTTGCTCTTTTTCCTCAATGCTGTGTGCAGAGTGGAGAAGGAACACATACCAATTTTGTAGTCTTTAGTTTGACCCAATCGGGGCCCGAACCCACTCGAGCAGACTGAAAAGACTAGGCGTATGATACCCGCAGGGACTTATATATCACCAGTCGAATTAATGCATTGACTCAATGATAATGAACTAATTTCGTGCCACTACTCGCTCTGGAACAACCTTCAAAGGGAAAGATCAAAGTCGAAATAGTTTATAATAATATTATTTGTTCTGATAATTGGAGTCGACAATGTTTTTGTTACTATCATTTACTGATATAATGGAGCAATATAATCATAGAACAGGCACATGTTTCTCCATTCGTCACTAACACAGTATAACAGGCACATGTTTCTACATTCGTCACTAACACAGTATAACAGGCACATGTTTCTACATTCGTCACTAACACAGTTGTCCTGTTACCCATTAAAACTGTCTTCGATGAGCCCGAGGAATTCAGCATGACAAGTTTTATAATTAAAGACCAATTTTGAACTTAATTTTCGTTTATTTCCATTAAGGTATTAATGTTCAAAAAGTGTATATCATTTGCATATTATTTTTAGATATTGCTTAGATAGTCTTGCCCGCTTATTTAGTCGATATGTATTTTTCATATCAAAGCGAAGTTCAGAATTAACTTTTATAACTTTACACAACGTGCATCAACATTTTTGATACATCTATGCATATGTTCTTTCATGTTTTCATCATAGTTCTGTAAGGTTTGTCATTTGTTGTGTTACTGGTTAATAGATGCACATCGACTTCTGTTATCACAGAATAAATAAATTTGTAGCAAATGCTTGCATTTGATTGGTTATAATTTTTTTTATCCATCATGTCATAGATACAAATTTTAACCGGAAGTCACATGTTGGGGCCTCAATTGGAAAAATTTTCAATTTCAATTCTTTTTAAGCAAGTATTATCCGTCAAAATATTTTTAGGACAAGGAAAAAAATTAATTATGAATTAATTTATAAGGATTGATCACAATTTTTTGTTCGGTTCATTCCAAATAAACTCAAAAATGTGGTACACACCCTTGCGTAACACCGCTTCGCGGGTTACACAGTGTGTACTACATTTTTGAGTTTAATTATTCATGAACCGAAAAAAAATGAGATCAATCCTTAATTAAAATTCCACTTTTAAAACTAGTTTAACCCCGCCTCATTTTATTGAAGTGCCTGTACCATACCGGGAAAGTGAACGGTCATGTATTTGTTTGCTAATGTTATCGATTTTTCCTATATCTACAGTGTATCTATTGAACTTTGGAACTGTTCTGACGGTGTGGTATTTTTTTATTTTTCATTTTCATGTACAAAAATCTTTTGCGAAATCTCAATCATAACAGTAGGTATTATTTTGTCAATTGCTGGCATGTATGTCATTAATTGTATGATTGACCGATTTATTTTTGGTGTTTAACGTCATTTTCAGCAATATTGCAGCTATATCATGGGGATAAGTTTAGTGGTGGAAGAAGCAGGAGTACCCGGAGAGAACCACGACCAAGCAACCGGTAAGCTTTATCACTCGCGGCTGCAAGTCGAGTGCACCCTTTTTTGTAATTTACAAAGCCGGGCGCGAACCCACGCCCTATTGATGATAGGCTGGTATGCGTTATTAGGTAATCCAACTACCTAACTCATTGAGCCACCCGGGCCCTCATTAATTTAAATTCTAGGAGCTCGATTAAAACAAACAGTGTACCCAATCCTAATATATATTTCACCAATGAAATGTGTCTAGTCAAATATTCGTTTTGCTGAAATACTGCTTACGTGACGTTAAACAACAATTAATAAATACGAGAACAACATCAAAATTACATTAAATGTCGAAAGTTCAGATGTTACCTTAGACGATGTTACTTATCCTGTTTAAGCCCTTTGGTTTACTTGCTCCCTCCTGTTTAGACCCTTTGGTTTACTTGCTCCCTCCTGTTTAAGCCCTTTGGTTTACTTGCTCCCTCCTGTTTAAACCCTTTGGTTTACTTGCTCCCTCCTGTTTAGACTCTTTGGTTTACTTACTCCCTCCTGTTTATACCCTTTGGTTTACTTGCTCCCTCCTGTTTATACCCTTTGGTTTACTTGCTCCCTCCTGTTTAGACCCTTTGGTTTACTTGCTCCCAAAGACTTTTATGTTATTTGGCTTTCCCGTCTTTTGATCTTGAGCGTCACCTGATGAAAGTTATGTCAGAAACGCGTCGTGTGCACTAAATTAGATATCTACATTTTTATTTGATAAGACTTATGCGACCATGACACGGAGAGCCTGAATATGCTTGATGCTCTCCGAGGAGCATAATAAATATATACTTTCTTCAAAAGCAATACTGCTTATAGAAATATACATACAATATACAATTATTCAATGCATCAGTGAAAATACATATACATGATAATAACACCGGAGCATGATAATATATACACTCCGACCAAAGTTAAGCACCACCCTATATTTTTATCGATATATTTATTTACATCAATACTGTTACAACAATAACATAGATATCACCATTTTTCTTACACTTCTTAAAAGACTACACCAAGGGCTCTAAAATTACCAATCTACGAAGTATTTATCATCCTGAAAGACGTGACTATGACGTGGCAAAGATGGGTTCAAAACAGGCGCTGGAAAAACGTAAAACCAGTTTCTCTTTGATGGAAGTTTTTAACATTGCATTAAAATGCAGTCTTCAGATTTTAAGAACTTTTAAATGCATCTATTGTGCGTATGTGAAAGGCATACAAATCAATAACGAGTATATCCACCGCGTTTATTGTGAAGTTTTGTAACACGCCTCGTCATGCTTCGCACAAGACGCCTAAGCCGTTCTTGGTGGAATTGTTGCCACTCCTGCAAGATAGCAGTTCTTAATTCGTCAATATTTTGACATTTTGGATTGCATTGGTTAATTTATCGGCCAATAAAGTCCCATACATGCTCTATAGGGTTCATGTCTGACGACATCGCAGGCAATGGAATTGTCTGAACAGCCTCTTGCTGTAAACAAATGTTGTACAATTCGGGCTCTATGTGGCCTAACGTTGTCGTCCATGAACATTGGCCTGTCAGCCAACGCATGATTGTCGAAATGGGAGACAACGCGTGGAGCGGGCACTTTGTCACGGTATTTTTGGCCTGTCAGATTACCATCAAGAAAGTCCAACTTACAGTCAAAGGACAGTTACACCCCCACCCCCAAAAGCAATTGTGCCCAAAATGTGGTTGTCCTGAAATGAAGTGTTTCGTTGGCGCCAAACCCTTGCACGAACGTCGGGAGGGCGTAACAAAAACTACTTTCATCAGACCAGTGAACCCGTCTCCATGTGCGGAATAGTCCATCCCAAATGATCATGTGACCAGTCAAATCGTGCATGTCGATGAAGCAATGTCAACTGTGGACGTTTTATGAGTCGTCGCGCTCGCATTCCCTGATGGTGGAGGTGTCTGATTACAGTTCGTGTACTAGTGTGGCCTCCAAGCGCTAAATTACCAAGAAGTGCACCAGCTGTACTGAACGGCCGTTGCCGCGCCCGTCTGGATACGAGCCGATCCTCTCTCGGCGTCGTTTTGCGAGGCTTACCTGCACGTGGACGGTCAGTAACATTCCCCGTTTGACGAAAACGCTGCATCAGTCGTACAATGATGGAATGATTAACCCTGAAGTGGTCTGCCACCCTTCTAATGATAACACTGCCGTTATGCATGCCAACAGCTTGCCACCTTTCCGGTATGGTTAATTTTCGCCGCACCATACCAAACCAATAGAAAATGAAACTTAAAACTCTACACACAAAAAATCAGCTTTGGTTCGCAAACACAAATGTTGAAAAGTACACGTGGCACTTGACACACCCTGTCATATACACATAAATAAAAATCTATCAATAACCTGTTTCACAAGTAAGTAAGTATGTGTCTACAGGTAACGAAAACAGCAAACCGATTTGAAATAAGTTCATTATTAGAAAAGATATTATTGAAATAAGTCAGATGGTGCTTAACTTTTGTCGGACTGTATATATACAATACAATAATACGAAATGAAATGAAACTAAGTGTTGCGAATTTTTTCAGCTAGTAACAAATATTTACCAAGATTGCTAAGTTCTAAATAATATTACGTAAAGACAGTAATTGTACTAATTTAAAACATGACGGCCTTTGCCAATAATATTTCTTAAGATATTTTCTTCTTACATCATTATATTTTTCACACTGTAAATAACGTTCATTAATTAGCATTTTTCCAATTATTTTTTCATAAAGCTAATGCTCTTCTCTCTCAGGCATAGGTGACCTTTGCCGATTTTGGGTATCTTGTTTGGGCCCTTTGCTTTTATTGCTTCCACGAGTACGTGGCTTTCTTATCTTGTGACCTTGAGGATACCTGACCAAGGTCATTCCAGAAAGGGGTCATGTGCACTAAATAAGATATCTACATTTTTGTTATTTCATAAGTGGTAATATGTGACCTTGACACATAGAATGACAATGCTGGAAATAAATATGGTTTGTTCTGCATAATACTCTTCAAGGGCAGAAAGAATAATCAATCAGTATTTAAAAAAAAATCAGATTTCTAACACTGATTTATGAAACTAACGTGTAAAGCAAGAGACTCGTCAATGTTGCGAGACTGTATTATAAAGCGATTTGTCACCATTAAATCAAATTATTTTACAATGATACATACCGTCAGGGGAGATAATTACTAAAATCAATGCATGTTACCAATCAAAGAACAGCTCATACATCATTAAAGAACGAATTTCTGTTTAAACATATTTTTTGTTATTCAATTAGTGTATTATTTTGTATCGTGTTTCCCATTTAGACCATACTACTATCAATGGTCGTCTCTTTTCTTTACCTTAAAAACACATTTCTTTTTATTCCCATAATTATTTCAAAATACGATGTTTTTGTAAATTAAAACTAATGTTCTCATCCCTGAAACATAGGTGACTATCCATACTGTTTAGAACATTTTAATTTCGTGCTTATAATTTTTTTTAAAATTGTTTGACTTTCTGATCTTTTTCCTTTGAGCGTACAATGTTACTCCGGATAGATCCGTAGTGCTACGAAATAAGATCGCTACCTTTTTATATGTAGCATAACATTTAACACGAATTGATATACTAAAGATAATTAATTATTATATCCGAATTATGGTCTTAAGACACCAAATATCAGTACTGAAATATACACAAAGCATAGCATTGTCCCCCTAGTCACAACAACCCTAATACACATATTATAACCGCCACGATATAACTGAAATATTGTTGAAAATGGGGTTATGCACCATACCCCACCCATCCACATCCTATAAAACTAGTATTACTGCTCAGAAACGCACGCTATCACTATCAAAAGGTCTTTGATTTTGAAAAACATACCTTGACAAAGACGTTTTTTTCTTAGATTTTAAAGAGTTGCATGACATAGTAGTGTTGCATGTTCAAATCATATCCATTTGAAGAAGAATTTTCTTTTGAAACGTTATCTCATTAACCGATTTGAAGTTATAAATTTAGTATTAAATCGAGGACGTTTGTATTGATTGTCTTTCTAAGTCATTTATGGTTTAGTGGTAAGAAAAGGTTGAAGATACCAGAAAGGTAATCAGAAGCCGTAAATCGAAGAAGGACAGACAATACAATGGATACAATAAAAAGGACGAAATGGGAAACAACAGTATACGAAACAATACACAGAAAACAACGACCGAGCAACACGAACCCCACTAAAAACCGGGGTGAATTCAGGTGCTCCGGAAGGGTAAGCAGTTTCTGCTCCACATGTGACAGCCATCGTATTACTCTTGTTACAAACCTGGTGATAAGTCACGAATGATGAAAGGGTCAGATTTTGATTAGAACGAAGGGAACATACCCGTCAACATTTGTGACACTGATACTCCGTAACGGGTCACTAAATCATGGACTGTACAGCTTTCGAAGAAATGACTTCAACTTAACCAAGAGGAATGAACCCTTGGTTCAGTAGCTTCCTTGTTAGGAACAACCCTCTATCAAGGAAATCCTGATAGGAACCACAAGCTCTGAAATATTAGATTAGTAAATTTGAGTTGCTTCTCTTATTACACCCTTTCTATGATTTTCAATGAACTAACGTAAATATCTGATTTATAGTGCACACCACAATTACATAATAAACTGCACTGGGTGTTAGGGTAAGGGTTATAATGCTTTACGCCACAATATTTCAGCTATATTGTGGCGGTCGGTTTTATTGGTGGAGGAAACCGGGATACACAGAGAAAACCACCGACCTGCCGCACGTTACGGACAACCTTTATCACATAATGTTGTGTCGAGTACACCTCGCCATTAGCGGAATTCGAACTGACAACGTTAGTGGTGATATGCATTGATTACATATGTAGTTGTAAATCAAACTACAATACGATCACGACCGCGACGGCGCCTAATCTGAACCAGGTATGTTCAAAGTAAAATATGCAATTAATGTATTCTGTCATTTTAAAATGAAACTCCAACTAAATACAACCACCCCAGATATTTCAACCCGAAAAAAGGCTTCACATGACCGATATATATTTTGCTTTTAAAACGCACTGTATATCGTCCTTGGTTGTCTATATATGTTATTTACAATTATCGGTGGTTAAGCCATATTAGTGCAATCAATAGCATATTACAGCATAGTTTGTCAGCTCGACTTACACTTGAGACAACTTGTACTCAGTTGAGATAAGGTCAAATGATGTTTTCCACTTTGTCCGGCTTCCATCAGCACTCATCGTTGCTAGCCCACGTCTGATCACGCTCCGATAGTATATACTCTTCACTCGGAGGTCATCTGATAGTGACATCATGATAGCTATTATAAACCTTAGAGAATACCGAAGGGCAATCAAAAATGGACAATCCAGAGAAACTGGCGAACATAGGGTACACCAGACGAAGATAAACCAACCAAAACACAACACAATATGTGTTGGGCACCACTATGCACAAACATACACAAATAACGTAAATAGTACACGAGCCCTCCTTGAAACATCTGGATGGAAAGACGAACCGAACATCGGTTTTTGCGGAAATCGCAACATGGAACTCAGAACGTAAATACACATGAGAGGACAACACAAAAACTTAAATTATTCATGAGTCATTCCAATATATTTTGATATGTTCCAACGCACTGTTTCCCATACAATCAATCACAGGATTTTCTGGCAAAACGGGTCGCAATTACCCCCCGTGGGTTATCTACCGTGAAGTTTATATCAAGTAGGCAGAGGTGGCTTTCCTTTGTGTGTGCCTTTCTAATCATCTACAATGAAGGCTATATCAAGTAGATAGAGGTGGCGTTCCTTGATGTGTGCCTTTCTAATCAAATCAGTGGGTTATCTACCGTGAAGGCTATATAAGGTAGGCAGAGGTGGCGTTCCTTGGTGTGTGCCATTCTAATCAAATCAAAGCTACATTTTACAGTATTATATCAGAATAATACTCGGTAATTGGAATCATTCTTCAAACATCCGGAGTTTCCTCCCCTGCCTTCCGTAATCAAGATTAGATTAGATTAAATATGTTTTATTGCTAAATATTATAACAATTGGATTGGACACAAAATATAACAATTTACAAGGGTCCTCTCCACATAATAAATAATTACAATAGTACATGCGTCAGCAATAGTAAAATACAATATAATCAAGAGCTCTACCGTGTACCATGTGGAGGACCAAGACAGTCCACTTACTTCCTAGTACAGATTTGATGCACCTGGTGCAAAATTAGGGATCAGCGTCTGTCTTTCACAATCTGCCAAGAAATCAGATCTACCAGTAACATAATAACGAGCCGTTTTCACAAATAAATTGTGCGAGGACACACATTACTTTGTTAAATATACCCTCAATTGCACTACTTTACCAAGGTGAAATTGCAAATTACCTTTGAAACACAATATTTATATCATAATAAAACATATATAGCTGATATTAATAACAGAACATATGTTTTATGTAATATTCACATTTAATATGTAATAACGATTCAGTTTCATCATTACTTACTAATACGTATATTGCTATTTTCAAAGGTCACTTCCTCGTTCCTACAAGCAAATGTTCAAATCTAATTACATTCAATTAAGAAACCAAACTTTTGGGGGAAAAATGATTTTTCTATATGTTATTTATTGCTATAACATGTGTTGTTTTTGTTTTTTGTTTTTTGTTTTTGTTTGTTCTAGAATAATTTTCTGAAGACAACCAGTGTATGTCGATTTGTAGAATGTACGATGTATGCATTGTCTGCTTACTTCTATATGACATATTATTTTAAGTGTATTTGACAATACATGGATTAAGGACATTCAATTTACCACCAGCCGCATGTCGGATTGCAATACAATTGTATAGAAATATATTTAAATTTAAAAAAAAAGAAAAAGAAGACAGTTATTTTACTACGATGAAGTTTATAATCAAACAGGATGACGACCATCACGAACAATGCACAACTTTAAATTTATAAGAAAATCAATATATAGAAATGTTTGTTACCTTGGTAATAAAAACAAAAAGATTCATATGTTTACATGTGCGGATACTGAAAAGCGGTCTATAACATTTAACGTAAAGATATAAACATTTAACTTGAAGTGGTTAAAATCTGTCAAAATTTGGCGGGAAAAAGAGTACTAAGAAACGTTAGAGAAAACCGAAGGGCAATCCAGAGACCTTGATAATATCGAGAACAAGTCACAGAACGAAGATAAACAAAATGGAAACCCCAACACAGAAAACCGAAAAGATGTGCGTGCAACCTGGACCCCACAAACAAAAAACGGAGTAAACTTAGGTTGTGAAGGGTAAGAGATTTCTGTTTCTTATTATACAACCGCGATATTGTATATTACTTCATAAGACATACAATAATGTCTTTCCTGCAACACGAGGAAGACATTATTAATCGATAGAAATACTACCAGATCTTCCTCTGAAAGGGGAGACTATAACTGTAGAATACACTATTTTTCGGGTATTACGGTCATCATAACGAACTAATTGGCCGTTCTGAAATATAAATTTCTCGTGTGGCAATGGATCTTTTCTCTTTTCACGTAGATTGTATTTCCTTTCGCTTACCACACACAGGACAATAACCGGACTTTACTGTGTGAGTAACAAGGTATATGTCTTTAAAAGAAACATGAACTGCTTGACTTCCGTGAGCACTTGGGATCAATCGAGATTTTTGGTGCGATCTGTGTTGCTCTCCTGTTAAGTTTTCTGTGTTCAGTTTTTTGTTCGGTTTGTATTAGCTCTATATCTTGTGCTTATATGCATTGATTGTCCATACTTGGTTGCCGCTTCGGTTTTTCTCTAACGTTTTTTTTTCAAAACCGATTTAAATTTGAAACTTGACTTTGTCGTACGCATTGCCTCAAGAACGTCCATATTAACGAACACTAATGTGACATAAAATGTTAAATCTCTACAACATGCTTAATGAATTAAATTTTAATCTGGAGTAAAATACTTCCTAGTAATGCTATTATATTTGTTACATATTCCTTTAAATTGATGTAAAACGTTGATTTATATTTAAAGTTGTAACAATTATCTAATCAAATTTTATCTTACAACATTTCAATAGTTATCAAATTAAATTGTCTTAATGGTGGAAAATGATGATACAATAAAATTACAGTTTGTGAGATTCCTTTAAGTGGATATTAAATTTAATGTTGTAAAATGGTTGAAAATAGAAAATAGATCTCGGTTAGCTAGAATGATTAAAACGGAAAACAAAATCACAAATAACACATTATCGGAACCTTTCAACAGTCCAACATAAAAATCGTAGAAAGGGCGGTCATCTATTTGTGTTATGAGTATCGATCTTGTCTCTTTCTACGATTTTGATAAGAAGAGTTAGAAGATACCAAAGAAACCATATATCGAAGAAGAACAGAAAACACAATGGTCACAAGTTACCAAAGGGAAAATCAGAAACCATATATCGAAGAAGAACAGACAACACAATGGTCAAGAGATACCAAAGGGACAATCAGAAACCATATATCGAAGAAGAACAGACAACACATTGGTCAAAAGATACCAAAGGGACAATCAGAAACCGTATATCGAAGGAGAACAGACAACACAAT
>MJUT01058822.1:226237-239937 GCA_002080005.1 Gigantidas platifrons | reverse complement strand
AAACCACGTATTTGATTTCATCATCATGGGATTTCCTGCATTGTATGATCTTTGTTACATCACACATTACAACAATTCATACCTACATGAAACAATTCTTTCTACCACTTTGCATTTGTTGAAGAAAATAAATATTTTACTGAGTAGCTATGGTAAGGCCAAACAATTGAAAGACTTCCCCGTCAGAGTGACCTGTGCGGACGAACTGCCCATCTCGATCGGGAAGAGATCCAGAACGTACGTCGTCAACACCGATCCATGTTCGTTGTCTGGATCGCACTGCACCGTGTTCTATTTCCCTCGACTCGGACCTCCGGAATTTTTCGACTCAATGGGTGAGCGAGCGAAAGCCTACAACTCACGCTTCGAATACGTCCTAGCCAACAACGGACCGGGATACCTTTACACTCCAGACCAAATCCAAATACCATTTCAATAGTAGCGTGGCAATTAACATATGTCGCTGCCGCAGGCCTCCTACCAGAGACTGCAAGGTTTCTCGGACAACTGGAACCGACACGTGATTTTGCATGTGTTTGCCGGTAAGGTCGAACGGTACGTTGGTGGTGCATAAGAAAGGTGATACATCTCTTCGAAATATTCGTACGGCGTCATGGTCGGATGTTGAAAGTAAGACGGCCATTTGTCGGGAACTCGGATGTCGCATTCCACCATACCGAAGAGTTGACCGTTAGCTACACCCTCTAAAAGTTCGGTTTCGGTGACGGATCGTTGTGGTGTCGGTGGTTTCATGGCGTCGCAGAAGGTTTTTGTCTTGTCGTTTCTAGGGATATCATTTCGAAAATAGCATTCCCACTTCTCGACGACTTTGCAACCTTGTGTCTCAATTAAGATAGTGGTCTTCACGGTCTTGTCGTACTTGGTTTGACGGGTTTCGTGCCATTTCTGATTCGTCACCTGCGTCATCCAACAGTCGTGATCGTGCCAGTAGCACCCGTGGAATTGGTAGACGGTGTTGGTATTGGCGTCGTAGCCGTCGACTGGTTACGGACCGATATTTTTTTCTCTGCCGGTGTTTAATTTGTGTCGAATGTGGAGACCTTGTGAGATACTTCATCCTGTCGTACATGAGGTTGTGCTTATCGCGTTTTTGGGGTTCAATGTTTTATGCCAGCCTACGTCGAACAAACGGACCCGTCAGCATCTCCTGGTCGATACACCACAGATACAAAGCGTTGGCGTCGAAGCCAAGGATCTTTTGACACGGTCTGG
This sequence comes from Gigantidas platifrons, assembly GCA_002080005.1. NCBI lineage: Eukaryota > Metazoa > Mollusca > Bivalvia > Mytilida > Modiolidae > Gigantidas > Gigantidas platifrons. The sequence continues at coordinate 238,704 of MJUT01058822.1, read as the reverse complement.
TGAAATCGTTCCTGATGTAGGTCTGGGCCGCTTCGTGGGGACGTTGTAACACGATGGAGGGTCCTCTAGTTAAATTCCGCTTAACGGTATTGTAGAGGTCGCTGTTGGCGGTATCGAACAAGGCAAAGGAAGCTCCGGCCTGGCGTCCAGTGTCGAAGAACATCCGTCGTGCTAGTCCAGGTACCGAGATGGAGGTCTTAAAAACGTCGATGCTATGATCGAAATTAATTTTCTGCAGATTTTCGACGACCTGGACGAAAGGCCCGACGTCCAAGTTGTTGTACCATATAAGAAAATCTTGGAAGGTCGACATTTCGGAGTCGGACCAGACGTGTTGACAGTAAGCGTAGTCTTCCGGCCAGATGCTACAATCTTTCATGGGGCTGTGGAAGTCTTCCTGTGATGGTAGTGCCGGATGATTTAAAATCTCGACGCCGTCGAATCATTCGTAGGGGAATAATCCTTTATTTTCGGCGACGTCGAAGGCTTTATGGAACTTGTAACTAACCCCAAGACTCATATAGGAAGTCACATCTAACATCTTGAAGGTATCGTTGGCGAATCAGGCGTAGCCTTTGCTAAGTTTGACGGTAAATGTTTCGCCTGGACAGTGCATGTCGAGTTGTTAAGTGTGTCTTGACGAGGTTAATGTCGTATTTCGCCGAGTTAAATCTGTGAACGATGGTTTGGCGATATTAGGCGTCTAGTTCTTCTTTGAGCTTTTTGTAGACGTTCTTCTCCTTCTCGTTCTCTTCTTGTAGTTCGTCGTCGTCGAGGAAGGCGTTGAGTTTACAGTCATCGTCGTCTTCCAGGAGGGCTCTATATGGATTGTTGATGTCTTCCTCGAGTTGAACGAAGGCATCGTCGAATTTTTGCTGAGCCAATTCGTACGACCCTATGGCGATTCTGGTCAACTATTCTACCATTTTACGCACGAGCGTTTCGACGTCGGGTTCGACGATACGGTGTGGATCGGTGAATCCTTCGACGGTGCTGCAGACAGAGACGGAGATGGGTTCGTGTCGTTGCGTCCACGTCAGTTTGGCCGAATTCGAATCTTTAATGGGGACGAGCATGGCTTCGAAATCGTAGACGATGAAGCAAGGATAGACACGGTCTTGGACCTGAATGCCCTGTTCTTCCAACTTGTCGAAGATGGTTTTCGGGATGGAGTGAAATCCGCCCTTGAAATTGTAGACGGTCTTACCGGTACATTTCAGTTGATGTAGCTGAGATGATGATCGAACTGATTGACGTGCATGGTGTCGTCGAAATGACATCTGGATTTATAGATGGTGGGATCCACGCCGTCGTCGCGTAAACGGTAGACGTTGACGCTGATCTCGAAACATCTCTCGAAATAGGCCATCTGGTGGAGTGGTAGTCCCTGATATTGCATCGGATCGTTGCCCACGTCTAGATGTTTGTCTTTGCCAAATTAGACCCATCGGTCGAACAAGGCTTTGGTGTGCGTTTCTAATCGGTCTCTCAGATGACCATGGTGCACGGCGAGACACGGGAAGGCGCAGAGGTTGTCATGGTAGTATTGTTGATTGTGAACATTTTTGTCAAGAGCGACGATCGATTTGGACAACGTGAGATATTCTGGTAGTTGAACGGCGTTCCCTAAAGGATAGTTCAGGTGGTTCAAGACGAACCAGACTTTGGTGATCAGGTACGGTTTCCATTTCGTGTCGGATCTCTGTCTCAGAATGAAGTCATTGATGTCGAAGCGTTGAAGACGGAGACACAGTCTGTTTAAGTCTTTACGTCTGGAAATGTAGACGGGTCGTTTGAAGAGGGAGTCGTTGGCAAATAGACGGAAATATCTGTACTCGCCGGTATCCGTGTGTCGTAAGATGAGTCCAAACTCTAAGTTGAGACGGAAGGCATAGCCCTGACGGTCGTAAATGCGCTCGGTCTGTTCCATCAGTTGAAGCACGGTGAAGTTGTTGGTGAGCGGGACGTTGTAGCAGGAGGATACTGAGCTTTCCTGGTGATTCCTCAGTATGATGGATGAGTTGGCCTCGTACACGTTCTTCAGTCGATCGCCCTCTTTGACTTCCCAGGGAGCCTGGCCATCTTTCCAGTGTATGGCTTGTAAGGCTCCACCTCCGCCGGATTGGTAGTGCTCTTGCATCCCGTGGAGGTAGAGTTGACGTCGGTCGGAGATACGCTGGGTACATCGCCGACATCTGTACTTGTTTTCGTCTTGGATGATGGATGGTTCTGGTAGTGAACTAGGTCTGGGTTGCGGAGATTGATTGGAAGGTACCTGCAAAATAAGACAAACAGAATTATACGTGGGAAACAAAAAAAATATGCAACAACATTAAAACTCCATGCCGTTTTTTAAAGTATACCGTTCCCAGTCCAGGTCGGTTTTTACAGTATAACTCAACCATTAACATGATAAAGTTTATCATTATGACTATAGCTGCATTCCAGGAGATCGGGAGGTCTTTTACAGTATATCGTTCCAAATCCAGGTCGAAGTTTACAGTATCCCCCAACCATTAACCTTATAATATGAATACATTTTAACTCCATTCCAAAAGATCGAAATGTCTTTTACAGTATACCGTTCCAGATTCCCATCGACGTCAGTTTTTTAAAGTATGACCCAACAATTAACATTAAATGTTCGTTTTCATTTTCAGCAAACAGCTAACCAAACGTGCTTTTATATCGCGTTAAATTATTAATAAAAGCTAACTTTTGACCTCCATTCATTAACGTACGAGTTAAGGTGTTGGTTTTATGACATATACTATGTGGTCGAATGACAACATTCATTTTAATTTTAAGGATATATCAAATTTCTAAAATTGGTTCTTTTTATTTCAAATATTTTATTGATAAATCAATAGGATTGGATAACAGGCTATGCCTATGCAAATCCTCTCCAACAACAAGATGGAACAATTAGAAAACAATTTACATAAGACATAGAGCAATCTACCCATCATGTATACATGCAATTCAGCTTAATTACCAAGCATAAACACATGCATAGTAATGGCAGAATCATGCCTAAAAAATAATAATAAATAAATAAGAAAACTAAATCTTTTTTTTTCTTCTCTTCTTCTTTTTTTTACCTTGTTAATAAGTATGATATAACTTGGAATAGCCAAATGGCTTTATATTTAAGCTGTTGTCATTTATAATATTAATAAGGATGAATTGGCATAGCATGATGGTTAGACTGAACTTACATTTAACACACAATATATACAACATGTAAACTGAAATTATGAAATAAAAATAGTTCATTAATTAAGTGAGGTCCACCATATCAGTATGAATTAACTCTTTTTCAGTATATATATTTATAATTGAATAAAGGGAATTTGGGAGCAATAAAGCAAGAAGAGACAAATAAGTAATTAAGGGGGGAAATATCTAAACAAAATAGTGACTGAGATAAGCAAGTACATATTGGGAATGGGGGGGGGGGGGGGNGGACATGAATAATTGAAAGATGTACAGGTATCAATTAAACTGAAAAAAAATTAAGATTTGGAGCTATATATTGGAAGACTTTTCAATGTCATATAACCAAATACTGAAAAAAAGAAGAAAATGCATTGCATCATGTGAATCTTCTACTACCAGTAATGAAATTGTGAACAGCATCGAATATCTCAGTCTTCTCCTCTACAGTAAGGATTGGTGAGCCTTTCAATAGTATATCCAAATTTATAACATCTTGAAACTTTCTCATGATTTTCTCGTCATAACATGGTGAAAGAGAACGATAAGCGGCCGTGGAAAGGGTGAAGCAGAAATACCATGCAGGTTGATCTTGAGGACACCGAAGCAATCGTCGCGGTAGTTACATCTGCAGATATAGATAGTATAGCTATACATCTTTTTTCAATTTCATTCTATTGGGCAAGAAAAGAAAATGGAAAATTCAAAAATAAAGTCTACGTTCTCTTACAAAAACAGAAGCCAGAACTTTACAACATAACAGGAATTATTGAATTACTAGAAGAACGATTTGGACCGGAAAGTGCTTGCAATACATCTATTTTATAGTCTCTTGGGGGGGGGGATGATTTCCTTCCAAAATATCAAGGAATATCACATGAAAAGTGGATATCAACAGTGATTGACACACAAGGAACACTTACAAATTTGATAAAATTTACCAAAGAATCTGGGAAACCAACCATTGGAAACTTGAACGTAGCGATTTATCTCAACCTTGTCACAAACCTGTACTGTCCTTTCATTCTTCAACCTGATGTTTAATGTTTAAAATGTGTGAGACAAATCTCAATAAAACCTCCAGGAAAACCCCACCGACACCCAAAATCATGGATGTCACCTGTAACAGCATTGAAAAATCTTGCAAATCTCATCAACTGCCAAATAGCTTACTTGCTTACACTATGGAAATATGATGCTGTGTTGCCAGATGTTTTGATAGAGGGGTGTCTAAAAAAAGATGGACTTGGTAACATGCAGTTTGATTTAAGATTTTTTATGTAAGAGTGGAAACATTGGAAGATCTGTTAATAATAGATGAACCAGATCTGAGAGTGCGAATGAATGAAGCATCATTAACATCAAAAAGGAAGACACAGGACACAACGCCATAAAAACCAGGAATCCGGAGGAAAAATAGACCTATCATGTCAACACCAATGTAAGTAGATAAATAAATCTAGTCAGTTATATAAAAGTGTACATCCAAACCTTGTTTTGTCCAAATAGTAGGTAATAAATATCACTTTGAATAAATGCAAACATTATCAAGTGTTCATGTGTATATAAGCAGTGTCAATGTATTTCAGCCTATTTTGGTGCATTTAACTTGTGTCATTACTAATTGATTTGAATTTTGGTGTTTAACGCCACTTTCAGCAATATTTCAGCTATATCATGGCGACCAGTTTTAGTGGTGGAGGAAGCCGGAGTACCCGGAGAGAACTTCCGACCCTGGGCAAACAACTGGTAATCATTATCACTTTCGGCTACCAGTTGAGTGCACCCTTTTTTGTAATTTACAAAGCTGGGCCCGAACACATGCTGTATTGGTGATAGGCTTGTATGAGCTGTTAGATCCAGCGACCTAATCCATTGAGCCACCCGGGCCCCTTGTGTCATTACTATCATATCTAAAAGATATATATAAAGTTTGATGATTGCAGGAATATGGAATACGATTATAAAATATAAATTCTCCCCCACGATTCAATTGCAGTTTTTTTTCTTATCTTACATTTATATGTACATGTACCTTCATATCCTTTCCCGGTTTACATGTGAGAATTCAAGTATACTAAATATACAAAATATTTTCATTTGTATTACTGAACTATTTAATTAAAATGCTGGACTACATTTTCCCATTAGTATACAGTACAGTATATGGTATACAAGAAACCATTCAAAAAATTTACTGGTAACTGTATGTCTATGACAATTATTATCTACCCTAAATACAAATTGGTGTTTTTTTTATTTCAGAAAGATGAAGCTGTCAAAGTAATATATTGTTTATGGAAGGAGATGATTGTTCGTTCATTAATAAAACATTATAATGCCATTGAATATGTGACTTCAGAAGGACAATACCATACACAATTGGAGAGATACTGCACAAATTTTCAGTTTCTGGAGAAGATATTGGAACAAACCTTGCATTTGAACTCCATCGCGAAAATGACTCGAAATGCCTCGAACACGGGTTTTCGTACACCCTCCTGGTCAATGGTTTGCTATTTTACAAAACATTACTATATACGGATCTCAAAATTGCAGTCAGTGCTTTTCATTGGTAGTCACCACCGGAAGTCTTTTCTCTGTATAAGGCCAAGACGCTAGTTGCGATATGGGTTGCGTCATCCGAGAAAACCGTGGGTCCAAATATAGCTTTCAGCTAGCGATGGGTGCGGTTAATAACTGGGTGACTCATTTGACAAACCTGTACACGTTGTATGGTTCATACGGGGATAGGACTGTTGGGTGATTACGATTATCTTGACGCAATGCGTCTCGCGATGCGGTACTTGTGAGTCATTGCATAAGCATGATACAATATGCACAGTCTGTTGAGCATATAAGGTTATCTTTCATGCGGGGTATGAGATGAGTCATTTGTCAATCGTATACCGGTAAGAGTAAACTTTATATGGTCAATGCTAAGCACATCTAGGAAGGGGTGAGTCATTGCATGATACAACATGCACAAATTGCATTAACATACACCAATGAGGGTGACTTTCTATTATGGTCAGTCAGTGTCAGTGGACTGCAGTACACGTACTATTAAGTTTTGTGAATAGAAAAACACTCGTCCTGTTATTTGAGAAAAAAAAATGTATTTATTTTGTGAGGAAAAAATATACGTTTTTTATACATTAACGAACGAATGTAATTTTATATATTCTGAAGATATGCAGGATTCGTATTGTATCGCTCGCTCTCGATAACATAAATAAAGTGTATGGTCAAATTTACAGGGAACATATGGCCTAATCAAATATTTGGATAATGTATGTGGTGTGTGGTCAGTTACTTGGAACACTATACACATATCTTGATTTTTTGTGTATCATGGCGTCTGTTTATATTGATAAGAATTATTTGATTATTATTCAGATAAACCTTTAATGATAGTTAATATTGAAATATTATTATTTCCTCGGGAATTATTGAAGGCAATGGTCGAATTATATAAAATAATGCGCAAAGTCTTGTTGAGTGATATGTATCGCTGATTGGTACACACTGGAATGTTTTCAGAGTATACCACTGCGTGTGTTGTGAAATTGATAGGTCACGGTCAGTGTATTGATATTGTTGTGTTGGGTTAACCGAGGTCATGGTTTTCATTTGAATAATTGTGTGTGAATCAAAACGTAGTAACGTATGAAATCTCCAAAAGTACGTTCCTTTCGCGAAATAATAAAAATAATGATAAATAAATACAACGAAAGCGAAACAGGAGAATACTTCTTGGATTTTCATTAATCGGTCGTTATTTGTATGCGTTTGGGATATAGAACATGAAATCTCGAAAATAACTTTCCTTTCGCAAAATATTCCGACAAAGCAAATAGGAGAATACTTCTTGGGTTTTCATTAATCGGTCGTTCTTTGTATCAGTTTGGAGGGGGAGGGGAGGGGACATGGAACATGAAATCTCGAAAAGTACCTTTCTTCGCACGAATACTTTTGAAATAAGGCCCAAAAAGTTAGCGATCAGAAACAATATTTCTTGAGGTTTCATGGGTTACAAGACGAAGAATACCGGTAAAATTACAAATACCTTAATACAAAAATAAGAAAATAAAATGAATCCACATACACATGTTTTACAAAATAACAGTATACACAATGTCATTCACTAGTCCAGCATTATAACAAATGTCACAATCTATTCACCATTCCGGACAATGATCTGGGTTGCATTCTGGACAGAATAAGAAATCCAACTGGTTCATGTGGTCCGATCTGTAAGGACACGGTACTACCGAATTCAGTTCTGGTACAAAGTCACAGATCACACTGCCTACATCTTTTAATTTGGCGTATTCTCCCGGTCTTAACGTTATTCCCTTCTTGGTAGGAACGACGTCCGTTTTGTTTGGCGGTAGCCAGTGCTGTCCTAGATCCACAGAGACGCTATTGGGTCCTATTGTGGCGTAGACGTTTCCTCCAATGTGTGTAGCATATTCCCTCTTTTCGTCCAGGGCCTGATCTAAAAAATCCATGTTGTTAGCCAGTAACTTTCATCTGTGTAGGGGGAGGCTGATCCCCTTTTTGGTTGGGACCCTCTTGTCGTTTTGGATCTCTCATTCCCTAATGTCGATCCGGATTTCCTCTTTCCTCTTTCCATTCCATTCAGGGTAACAAAACTAGGACTTGTATACACCTGTTTGTCCTTTTTGATTGGTGAACACATATTCTTACACAATATGGATGTCACCCTTCCGTTTTGAATCATCATGCGCTCGGGACGGCGAAATGTGATGAATCATATTCCAACGTAGGGGGACCATATTCTGTCGCTGGGGTGCGGGGAATTTTTTTTACCATGAATCATACTGCGACAATAGCGTCGTCATAACCATATATGAATTTCAAAATTTTTGTGACGTCAGTTCCAGGTAGTAGGGTTATGCCACTATATGGGAAATGGGCGGGGTCTACCCATATTTGGGGACGCCACAACGCCACAGGTTTCTAGGGGGACTAAGAAACCTCACACCATACTACTTAAATTCTCTAGAGACGCTATGAATACAATTATCCATGAAACGCTACCTGTTGTTATTTTAATGTTTGAATATAATATTTCAAAAACGCATAAATGTGTATTTTGTAATGAAGTAGACACTTTAAAACATTTGTTTTTTTAATGTACTTTTAATTTACAACTGTTATTATTAATTAAAAATTGGATATTTGCTTTGTCAAATAGCAAAATATGTTTAAATTTTAAAAATGTTATATTTCAAGATATTGATGTCAGTAATGATAAAATAAAAAGTGTAATTTTAATGATTATATCTATGTATTGTAAAACTGCTTGGTTAAATAGAAATGTGAAAATTTGTTAAAAGAAGAATGTTAATTCCAACACTTTATAAATAAACTTTTTATCTCAATTAAAATTGAGAATTTTGGCAGATTTCGAAAGATTACCAGTAATAGAATTTAATGAATATTGGTGCAATAGTGATTTATTTTGTAATATAAAAGACAATATATTAAATGTGACCTTTTATTGAAATGAATATTATGTACTGTTAATTTATCTGTGATATTGCTGCTACTTATGTAGCATTTTATTATTTTAATATGTGATTTTTATCTGAATAATGTGCTTAAAATATAAAAAAAGTATAACTTTTGACCCTGCTTACATAGGAGTAGTACACAATATATTAGTTTTTGGGGTAGCTTAAGAATGGGAGATTAAATTTTGTTAATGTTCGGCTTTAAATTTAGATTAGCTTTAGCTCTAGAATTCTTTAAAATATAAACTTTTTGTTAGCTGCTCACCACATCATATTTTTCTGGGTTTACATTCGAACTTCAGTGCTACCTAGGTTATTTTTGATATTGGTATATTACAGCCGTTTTTGCATCTATTTTTTTGTGCAGTATTTATTTTATGCCTTTATAATTTTATGTTCTGTTATATCATGCCTTTGTTGACTATGTAAAGTATTGAAAACTAATTAGCCTTACTTCCTATTGCCATAAGCTCGAATCCCAGTGGAACACACCTGAATATGTCTAAATCTCATTTTGTATTCATCGTCAACTAATTCAATCACTTTCTGTAACAGGAGCGTGTTTGGATATGTATCGATTGGTGGTTGCCAAGCAAAAAGCTCACAGACAGACAGACACAGGATCAAGCTTATACTAAGTAGGCCATACTATTAACAGCCAATGGTTCCTTGAACGAGTTGAAAATGTAAGCATTACGCATTATGTAAAACATTCGTCACCTTGACAATGGTATGGTTATTACATTTTTGTATTTTAATTCTGCAAATTTCTTAGCAAATGCTAACAGAAGTTTGTCAATGTTTAAATACGATGCATATATTGCAAATAGCCTTATCATTACAAAATATATCAATAAAACATATCAACATAAAAATAAATGTCCTCTTTTGACAGCCAGGTTTCCAAAAGGGAGATAATTTAAACACAAATCGAACACACCGGTAATACAATCTCCCCAAAAGAGTTCAAAACTTGGGTCACGCGCATATCATTTGCATTACTGTTGTGCACAACAGAATTATCTGCTGTCAAATATTTTGCGATTTGCTCATAAATTCTGCTTTTGAGTGGATTTTTAATGTTATGCAGTTGATTTTAGTTAATTTAAGTGGCATATTAAGTAAAACTATTTAATCCCAAAATTCCACGATATTCGCCTTTCATATTACCTTAAAGGTAATTCAATTAATATAACTTTATTATTACGCTTTTAATGCGTTGTTTTCTATATATACACACTGTAGTCGTGCTTATATACAAACAACAATACATATATACTGATGAAAACGCAAGGCCTTATTGACTAAAGGCTATCCATTTAGATAGAACATTTCTACATCTCTACACGACTATGTGATATGTATTAACTTGTTTTCGTCATAATTCATCATGTTCGTTGAAAATGGTTTGTTCATTTTATATTTTATTTTCAACTTTTCCTCAATATATACAAAAATAATAGGAAATACCAATAATATAATAACAAATTTTAGAAATATTCTTTCTGCCGACTGGCCAAAAAAAAAGATGAAATAAAAATCTGATTTTCATTAAATCTGTACACTATGTACCTATAGATTATAATTATTTACTAAGATAAATATCAAGATTCAAGATTTTATTAACAAGGCTCAGGCACAGTGTGCAACATGAGCATACAGTTATTATAACATAAATACATACATATGAAATAAGACACAGACACAACAAGAACATTAATATTGGAGAGAAAAAAAACATAGTGAATAGAAGTGATTACCTTAATATCTAATGTACAAGAATAATTTACTGATTCCTTTCAAAAATAATGCTACACTTTTCAATAATCGAGAATTACACAAAGAGAAGATACCAGTCATTTTAGCTACACTACTATTTTGTACATAATATTTTGGAATACATTTGGATCTTAAACTTTGTATTTCAGTGTCATTACATATAAACAAGTAGTGATATTCATTGCCAATTACATTTTTTGAGTATTTTGTACACTTTCTATTTTCTCTTGTAGTATATGACTACCGAAAAACGCGTATTTGCGGTGGAGCGATGCGGTGGAGCGACCGCAAGTCACGTGACCGGAAGTGACGTAAGTCACGAGACCGGAAGTGGCTCTGAACCGGAAGTGACGTCAGTCACCCAGATGTATGTTCTGCCCATGCGCAACCGGAAGTTGCGCGACCGTTTCCCGCGTTTTTTTCTTCTTACTCTAGTAGTAGTATAAAATGGACCTTTGCGCATGACCGGGAGTACCAGGGCCACCGGAAGTGACCAAAGGTCACCCTAAGGGTGTGCGCATGCGCAACCGTTTCCCGCGTTTTTTTCCCTTACTTTTTTTTTCCTGTACTTTTTTTCAAATTTTTTTTTGTTCTCTCTCTTTTATATATTTTTCAAATTTTTTTTTTTCCGTACATTTTTTTTATCATTTACAATACACCTATTCTGTGTCGGATAGTTCCAAATGGTCCTTTTTATCATTTACAATACACCTATTCTGTGTCGGATAGTTCCGAATGGTCTTTTGTATCAGTTCAAATACACCTACTCTGTGTCGAATAGTTGCGAATGGTCTTTTGTATCAGTTAAAATACACTTATTCTGTGTCGGATAGTTCCGAATGATCTTTTGTATCAGTTCAAATACACCTACTCTGTGTCGAATAGTTGCGAATGGTCTTTTGTATCAGTTAAAATACACCTATTCTGTGTCGGATAGTTCCGAATGGTCTTTTTTTATCATTTACAATATACCTATTCTGTGTCGGATAGTTCCGAATGGTCTTTTGTATCAGTTAAAATACACCTACTCTGTGTCGAATAGTCCCGAATTGTCTTTTGTATTTTCCATATCTTTTCACTATTCAAGCTACATTTCTTCCATATTTTCCAAATCTTATCACTATTCGATTGGGTTTCTTCTGTAGTGTCCATATCTTTTCACTATTCGACTTGCCTTTCTTCCATATTTTTAATATCTTTTCACAATTTACTTACTTTTTTTCCATACTTTCCATATCTTTTCACCATTCAACTTACATTTCTTCCATATTTTTCATATCTTTTCACAATTTACTTACTTTTTTTCCATAATTTCCATATCTTTTCACTATTCAACTTACTTTTCTTCCATATTTTCCATATCATTTCACAATTTTCTTCTGTATTTTCCAAATCTTTTCACTATTTGACTTGCCTTTTTTTTCCATATTGTCCATATCATTTCACTATTCAACCTACTTTTCTTCCATATTTTCTATATCATTTCACTATTCTACTTGGCTTTCTTCTGTATTTTCCCTACCATTTCACTATTCAAGTTACTTTCTGCCATTTTTTCCAAATCATTTTACTATTCAACTTGCATTTCTTCCATATTTTTCAGATCATTTCACTCTTCAACTTACTTTTCTTCTGTATTTTCCCTATCGTTTTACTATTTTCTTCCATATTTTCCATATCTTTTCAATATTTTCCAAATCTTTTCAATATTCAACTTATTTTTCTTCCATAATTTCTATATCTTTTTACTATTCAACTTGTCTTTCTTCCATATTTTCCAAATAACTGGCCTTTTCACAGGAAGTGACGTCATTTTCCCCGCTGTTTTTTCCCTTAGTAGTACGAAATGTTGGGTGTGAGTGTTCTCTACGACGTCTGTGTTCTATTATCGTTTTTTTTTTCTAGCCCTTCACTGGTTATCTGCCCCTT
>MJUT01058822.1:155797-180125 GCA_002080005.1 Gigantidas platifrons | reverse complement strand
ATATCAGAAAAATGGTTGCGTAATGTTGTGAAGAGGAATTTAAAAGATCAATTTAAACAGACTTGGAGTACATTTATAAATCATCCCCCTAATGCTTTGAATTATGGATTATGCAAAAAGTGGTATACATTGAAAATTACTTGGAAATCTTGACGGATAAAGACTTATTCTTATTTTGTCGTTTCCGGACCTCTAATATCAGACTACCCATTGAAATCGGTCGTTGGCAAAACATAAATCGAGAGAATAGAGTATGTAATTTGTGTCAGAGTAAAGAGTTTGGAGACGAGTATCATTATTTATTCGAATGCACTGAATTTAACATGACAGGGCCAGGTTGATTCCCCATAAATACAGATGTAGTCCAAATATTCTAAAATATTGTGCCTTGATGTGTTCAAATTTTGTGGTTGAATTAAGTAAATTATGTAAATTTATTAGAATAGTTAACAGTAAGGTTTTCCTTATGTAGCTATTGAATTGTTTACTTAATTCTGATGTGAATATGTTTGCATTTTTGATATTTATCTCTTTACCATGTAGTTTGGGTTTGAGGATAAATATATATATTATACATTATATAAGATTATGACAATAATAGCCAATGAAAAATATACAATTGCAGATTTTTGTAAAGGCGATATGAGATTTTTTTGAGCTGTAAAATAATATTGACCAAAACCGAAGGCTAAGGTCAATATTGGGTTTGCAGGTCAATAACAACTCATATTCACTGTAATTGTTTTATTACATATAATATAATGCTTATGACGTCATTCCTGTGAATATTACTTCCAACAGGTGAATACCATTATTTAGAAACTTTTAGACTTTACTTAGCTAAAGTACGGATATTCATAATCATTATGTAATAATATCATACATGCTTAATCAGGTATATAATTGCAATCAACATAGGTCATTATTAATTAACTGCTGTCGTATTTACATAAACAAATTGAAAACTGCCTTTGTGATGTAGATAGTAGAACTCGGCCAATACGCTTTTTTTCTCGTATTGGCCGACTTTGATCCAACCAATATTGGTGTTCCGGATTCTCTCTAGATTTAACATACGCATCAACGATAAAATAGAGACGTTCTGTCGCTGTCGTCTTAATGGAGAGGAAGCGAAATAAAACAAACACATGAAATTGCTTCATCTCAAGAGTAAATGCAATGAAACCATAAAGTAATTGAAAAATCGTTGTTCATGCTAAAGAGTAAATCAACCCTTTTATTGGTTTGAATTTATTAAAATGAGGAACTCTTTGAGACGAAGGGATACAAACACATAAGGCAATATGTTATGGTTAATTAATAAATATATCATTACGTGATGATTTCCGTATTGGCCTAATTATTAGACCTTGGATAGTTGTATTGACCATCGGCGTCGCCTCGGGTCACTACATGTACAGATACCCTCGGACTAATAACTAGGCCAATACAGAAATCATCACGTAATAATATTATAATAATGTACAGATCTCATGAAAATCAGATGTTTGTTTTATATTTTATTTTGGCCAGTCACCAAAAGAAAAATATTTAAAAAAATATTATATTATTATTATTTTATTTTATATATATTGGAGAAATTAAAAAAAAATGAAATAAACAAACAATTTTCAATGAATATAATGAAATATGACGAAAACAAGTTAATACATGTCCCATAGTCGTGTACAGATGTGGAAATATTCAGTCAAAATGGATAGCCTCTAGTCATTAAGGCCGTGTGTTGTTATCAGTATACATGTATCGTAGCGTTATGTGTGTATATCAACACGACTATAGACGTTTTCAGAAATCTGTGATTACCTAGTTATCGTTCGTGGACACTAGGTGACGTTGATATCGTCCGCCATTAAGAAAGTACAACAATCGGTTGTTTACACTAGTTACGATTAATCAGTATTCATAATTGGATTAGATAAACACGCTTCAGTTGCTATTTTATGGCTCCTCGTGAAACTTTTTTTTCATATAAAGAAACTCAGATATTCAGATGTTTTAATTTGATAAAACTTAAATTCCTTTTCATCTTCACTATGTATATCCCTATAAAGAAATTGACCAACAAAATGTTTTAATTTGTTTTACAATTTAACACAAAAAAAATAATAAAACAGAATTGAAAAATGCACCTTAAGATGCCACATTCAAAGTTTAAGGGGCATTAGCTATTTGACCAAAAAAAACCATATGTTTTGGAAATTGGTAAATAGCTTTAAAATGATGAAATAGAGGTAAATATTTCACATTAAACAGCTAATCGAACCATTTTCCGCCTTTTGAGAACGAAAATTACCATCGATTACTTAAATTATTTGTATTTTTTTTGCTAATTAACTGCCAATTTGCCTGGTTCGTTGTTCATACATTTAATTAACACTGACTAAAATTCACAAAATATAAGAAATAAGTGCATTGTTGTACTGATTTAATGACGATTCGACAAACTCTGTAAACAATGTTGATAATTAATAAGATGACGTTCATTTCTTGATCGATCTCAAAACCCGAGGAGTTGCAGGCCTTTTCCCCGATGCGCGTACATTTCATAACACTTATAAGTTACAGAGGGTTATTTTTTATAACACAAACGATACAAACGACTACACGCGTACGCGTTGAGAGGATTTTTTTCTAACATATGTTTGTAAAGTTTGCACAAACTTTGACAAACTATGCAATCGCTAAATGTGCGTCTACAGTTTGTCNTTTATCGTTTGTTGCATTTGTTTCTAATCTCAACGCTGAATCAATTATAGACACGTGGAATTTTCCCGCAAAAACAAAGATGGAATCTAACAAAAGAAGAGATTAGTTTATTTACCAACAATATGTGTCTGCATATTATCAGGTCAAACAGGGTCAGTAAACTCTGATTAAACGATGTATTTGTTTCTACTTTTGCAGTGCTTAACAAACGACACACAGCGTTTGCCAATCTTTGGTTAGAAAAAAATGCACCCAGAAACACGTTTTATTAAGGCACCAATCATATATGATAGTTTTTATGGGTAACAAAAAATTACGGTTTGGCAGGGAATGCCCCTTTAAGTTTTTTCTTATCAGTTAGGCACATTTTTTTATTATTACTTCACTTTAAGACTTATAAACATAGATACAAAATGCAACTATTTTGCGTTTTCGATTTTCAAGCCATCTTCCAATTTATATGTACTTAAAAATTTTATTTATATTTTTTTTTCTTATAAATGTGTATAAATATCTTCTATAAATTTCAATTTCTTATCTAATTTTTATTCTTATTATGTAACAATATGGTCAGGTTGTTATTTTCATTGAATGGTATCTCAAAATAGATTGATTCACAGTAGGGGGTCTTCCTGTATATTGGGTACATCCTGTATATTACAAGACAACCTAATTCCGATCTCCTAGAAAATATTCCCACGACATACATATTTTTTTATAACCACAGTGATCAACCTTGCAAAGGATACAACTTGAAGACGGCTTGAAATTCGAAAACGCAAAATTGTTGCATTTGTATCTATGTTTATAAGTCTTCACTTTAAATGGTATAGTAATAATTTCAAAAAGCGTATATTATAATTTATATATTTACTTTTTAATTTCATACAAAATATTAATTTGACTACCCCTTTTTAAAAGAAAAAAAGTGCATGCAGTAGGATTTATACTGATTTTGCATGGGGAAAATAACGGTAATAAAAAAAAAATAATAATACATACAAGGTAATTTATTTGTTGTCATTATATCTCCGTTTACAAATCACTTCACAGCAGGTGTTATCATTGAATTTCAAGCCGAAATAACAGTATATTGTGACACCTGTACTAGAAAAAACCATACATTAGCGTATCGATAAACCCCGAGAACATAATATTTTTGTATATTAGTCATGGCGGACACATTCGGAAGTCGAATAAGAATAAGATAAGATAAGATAAGAAAACTTTATTTTGATTCGGCATGTATATAATACAATAACATAAGCTCTACAGAGTTTTTTTTACCGAATATAAAAACAGATACATCAATATTAAAACAAGAAAACAGCATACAGCATAAAAATATACACATCAATGATAAAACATGCGAAGCAAATCAAATCAAATACTGTATATAGATGCCGGCCGGGGCCCAGGTGGCA
This sequence comes from Gigantidas platifrons, assembly GCA_002080005.1. NCBI lineage: Eukaryota > Metazoa > Mollusca > Bivalvia > Mytilida > Modiolidae > Gigantidas > Gigantidas platifrons. The sequence goes on along the minus strand of MJUT01058822.1, from coordinate 175,974 downwards.
ATGCCTCGCCGCGTTGCCACCGGCATCTACATGCAGCATGACATAATAAAGAAGAAAACTAAGCATGTTTGGATAAAAAATTGACAAGTCCTAAAACAAAGCAATATATATCTAAAAGCTATATGCAAATAAAAAGAGCAAACCAGTAGCAGAATATTATTATCTACATGCAGAACAGCAACATTTAGTAATATATATTTAAAAGCTGTATGCAAATAAAAAGAGCAAACCAGTAGGAGAATAGTATCATCTACATGCAGAACAGCAACATTTAGTACCATTCCAGGACTGCATTAAGCTTTTAAATTGAGAAAAACTGTGTTCAGTCCTGAAATGGTATGGGAGGCTGTTCCACAATGTAGCAGCAGCAAATTTAAATGTTTTTTGCCATACCTTGATGTTCTGACCTGTGGAATGTCCAGAATATTGTTGTATCTAAAAATATTTTGAATTTCGTAAATGCACAAGGTTATGGAGACATGATGGCGACAGTTTATTCATAATCTTAAATGTTTCCAGGGCCATAATTCTCATTCTACGAATCTGCAAGGAAGGCACCTTTGCATTTTTCAATAAATTATCATATGAGCTATTGTAATCTTCATACACAAAACGAAGTGCTCTTTCTTGGACTTTTTCTATCATTTTGAAATTTTTCTTGGTACAAAAATGCCAGGCCAAATTGCAAAAGTTAAAATTACTAAGAATAAAAGTATGGAAAATTGTAAGCTTGTTTAATCTGTTCAAATAGGGGCCTAAACGTTTGAGAATGTTCAGCTGTTGGGATGCCTTCCTGCAGATTGTACTTATATGTGTGTCAAAATTTAATTGATAATCGATCTCAATGCCAAGTAATTTAACACTGTCTTCACACATTAGTTCAAAATTTTGTATATTTTTAGTTGGACGTTTCTCATAGGTTTTCTTCCCCACTGCCAAAACTTGAAATTTATCAGGATTAGCCTGCATTTTGTAAATTTTGAACCATTCATTGAGCTGATTTGAGTCAGACTCTAGAGTAGAAATAAGTAGTTCAAAATCGGGACTGCCAAAGGAAAGGATATTATCGTCTCCATAATTATACAGATAACTGTCTTTAATGAATAAAAATATATCAGATTTATCAGATGTTATATGCTGGAATTCAAAATTTTTTTCCACATCCACATGATTTTTAATTTCCACTATACTAGGGTGAGTAGCAGGTTCATATACAATGTTTTCCCCAATTTTATCAGCAACTGTAGAGAGGAAAGTATTACACTTTTCAAAAACTTCACATGTATCATTTAAAATGTTATTGTCTTCACACAGGATTATTTTCTGATCCCCAGAGTTACATTTTTTGAGAAAAATGGTTTAACAGTTTTCCAGAAGTTCACATGTTTAGCCCTACCCGTACAGCGTTCAAGAAAAGAAGTTTTCATAGAATTCTTTTTTAATTTTGTTACCAAATTTCGCTGCTTTCTAAATTTTTCCCATGTTTTTGTGTTGCGATTTTTTGTATATTGCGAATAAACATATGTTTTCTGTATATGGCTCCTCTTAATTCACTGTTCATACAGGGAAGTGGATTTTTACGGGGTTGTCTATTTTTCACTGGAGCGTGTTTATCAAGTACACTTTTAAAGGCATTTTGATATTCATTATATACATTGTGTACTTCACTAGAAGTTGATAAATTCTCAATATCTGGGAATGAAATGTTCTCAAGATCACAATTAAAGCTATCAGTATCAAAATTTGTATAACTTCTGTAAGTTATTATTTGTCTTATCTGGATTGGGACGTCCCCTTTTATTGTGACTGCGATTATGTTATGACAGTCACTAATACCTTTATTTTTCTGATTTGTTAAAACCACATCCACCAATGATGGGATACAATTTTTCATAAAACATGTTGGTTTTAAAACTAGTTGTGAAAAATCAAGGACATCACATAAATCTTTTAAATTGTGAAACATCAAGGACATCACATAAATCTCTTAAAAAGGTCTATAGTGTGTATATGATACAGGAAATTCGTAAAACCGGTAAAAGTCGTATTTTTTTTCTTCAACAAATGCAAAGTGTTAGAATAAATGATCATAATATTACTATTTCATATTGTTAGTGATGTAAGATTGCGTGTGTCATACAGTTTTTGAAACTTTAATAAATAGCTTTAAACTGACATCGTAATGATCAAATAAGTCATTGAATGAAACAATACATGAACAAGCTCAAAACCATTACATTTCAATAAACTTGTCAAATTCCTAATTAAAATTTTAGTAATTTATAAAATTCCTGAAATTTGTAGTTATTTGTACAAAATTACTAACGTGTCCAGTAATTTGACATTATTGCTGAAATTTTCAGTAATTTTACAAAATTACTAATTTTACAAATTTACTGTAACATATATATATAGAAATAAAAAAAAATAAGCGTAATAATAGTTACCTTTATCCTTCAAAATTTCGAAAGCAAAGCTAGAATTTTGGAAAACCTTTTGTGAAATAGCTATTGAATGATTGATTCGTCATGAATATACGTAATCTGTTTCTTACGATCCGTTGGTCTTCAATAAAAAAATATACAAACAAACAAACAAATGATTTATTGTCAATCAAGACGCCCACATTGAGCAGAATAATCGATAAAATCACAGTATACAATTTATTGATATAATAATTTTCATTGGATAGGACAATACAAACAAAATTAAATTAAAATCACATTTAGTTAGAAAGATAGTTGCAATGGTTGTATTTTAGTTTTACCAAGTACAGAGACCAATTCAATCCACAATTTAATTAAGGCAGAGTTCTGGTAGTACTATAACAATTAGTAGCAGCATGCTGCATTAAAAAAAATAATAATAATGTTATTTAATAATTTACTAAGTATTATTATCCCTAATTAGTGGGTATTTTAGCTTAAAATATCATTTCTCTTATTTTATAATTTTGTTAATAAAGCATATAACTGATTATAAATGTAGTGATCATCTGCTCAAAGAAGCCATAGGAGTAAACGAGTCTGTGTGTTGGCCTAATGTCAAAGATTTTAAAATCAAAAATCTGCATTGTCATCAAACTCAATACAAAATAACAAACACTAAAGGGGCATTATTTGCCAAATAGTAAATTTGTGTTACCCATAAAAAACTATCAGATATGATTGATGCCTTAATGAAACGTGTTTCTGTAACTAATAAATGTTATGAAATGTACTGCTCGTGTTTTGAGATCGATCAAGAAATGGACGCCATCTTAATAATTATCGACATTGTTTACGGAGTTTGTCGAATCGTCATTAAATCAGTACAACAATGCACTTATTTCTTATTTTGTGTGAATCCACTTTTAGTCGGTGTTAACTACGGACAAAGAACCATGCAAGTTGGCAGTTAATAAGCGAAAAAATACAAATTATTCGTTTTTACCTGTCACTAGCTGTATGTTAAATTGCATACGGAAAAAGCGAGGTGAAATTATTTGCTTGAAAGCAAATAAGTAATCGATGGTAATTTTCGTTCTCAAAAGGCGGAAAGTGGTTCGATAAGCTGTTTAATGTGAAATATTTACCTTTATTTCTTCATTTTAAAGTTATTTACCAATTTCCAAACCATATAATTGTTTTGATCAAAATCGTAGCTAATGCCCCTTTAATCATTATATGTATGTGCATGTATATTTCAAGGCAAACATATATAAATAACTCTATGGTTTCTTTCAATTTGACTGAGGAGGTACAGGCTTACAGACAGTTATCATTGTCCCTATCATGATATAAGTATATAATGTTTAATAAAACACATAATCTTAATATGTAAGAATATATATTTTAAAGATATATATAGTGGAATAAAGTAAGTTAATGAACATCTAAAGTTGTACATCTCACTAATACCTTTTATGCAACATTTACTGAGATCATAATCATTACTACGAAATATGAGATGGGATTTTTCAGTGTCGGAAAGATTATAGAAAGAGGGTAAAATATTTTCTGATAAAATTTATTTCTGAACTCTTGGAGTTTGGTACATTTATAGTGAAGAGCAATTCATCTTCCACTTCAAATTTACATGGGGGCATAATCTGTTTTCTAAATCTATGTTTATGTGCCTGCTCTTTTCGATCATAAGGATACTATTACTTGTTCTGAATCTTACAAAATTTGAATTATCATATCTGTCAATATCTAATTTCAAAAATTATGTAATATGTATAGAAATATTATATTTATTTATTTTAGATTCGGAACTTATTTGTATTGTTAGTAATATTTTTAATTGAGCAGGTCAGTAATGAGGAAAGTGATTTTCTATGAAGGAAACTCAAAATATATCTCGGTTGTGACATGTTTATGAATCAAACGGTTAGGGTATATCTGGGTGGCCTATGGACGAAGAGCGTTCACTCATGATCGAAAACGTAATGTAATACCACTGATACATGACGTGGGTTTACATCCTGATAACCATATAAAGTGCTATGTTTTTACAGGGGCATATGGCTCTGGTTCTCCGGACACCTTTCCAAAGTCGGGGGTGCAGATGTGAGCGGGAGGGGATGGGGGTGCATGAATTAGTTGATTATAATAATGTCTTACATGAAGATGATATTGAAATAATAAAACCCTCGTAAGACTCAAATGTATTGCATTATTCATATCAGATTTGACCACGTTGAAACCGTATTATCGTACTACTGTCCTTTACAGTTGCAGATTAAGAACAGTCTGATGGTGCGATTATGGGATGCTGCAGCTCAGTACCCCTTGCGTGAATGCACTTAGGGGTGCTATTCACCAATGGTTGTAGAAGGCTGTCACATATCCGTATACTGTCTGGGTGGAAGAAATGCCTGTAGGTTGAATTTCTGGCACATTAGACAAGGATCGTGCAATGTGACATCTAGCTACGTGTGATGTAGTATGCAGCGCAAGCGGTGGCTTTGCTACGAGGCCACTTACTATTCTGTACATCATTACAGCTTTACATATTGTCCTTCTATCGGCTAATGGTTGCCACTGTAGTGTATTTAGCATAGATGTTACAATACTACGTTGTCGATAGTCGTTCATTACAAATTTGGCTGATCGTCTTTGTACGCTCTCTAATTTCATGATATTGACGTAGGTAAATGGGTCCCAAACTGTAAATGCGTACTCAAGCAATGATCTCAATAGTGTTGTGTAGCATACAACCTTTGTTCTTTGTGGACATTATTGCAGGTTTCTTTGAATAAAGGCCCTGGTCGAGTTGCCTTTTTGGTTATATGCTTTCAATGTGTGTGTTCCAGTTGATGGTTGTGTGGATGGTTACTCCTAAGCATTTATCCGGGTCTACTATTTCCAATTTATGTTCATGTATGTCATAAATTGTGGGAGATGATTTAGGTTTTTTGGTGACACGTAGAATCCGGCATTTACTAGGATGAAACTCCATTTGCCAGTCAGATTCCCATCTGAGTATGTTGTTCATGTCTTTCTTAAGTAGTTTCGAGTCAGTTTCATTTTGAATCTTTCTGTATAATACACAGTCATCTGTAAATAGACGAGCTGTCGATGAATATACGTATTCAGCGAAAGGCATTAATAAAAAGGAGTTACATGAGTGACCCAAATACGTGGGTTCAAGATGCTTGTCCACACTACTGCAGATTATATGCTCTAATATCTAATATGTGACGACAGTCAATGAATCTGCGCGGTAGGTAACGTTGTAGGCATGGAATTTATCTCCTTTCTTGAAGATTGGTACAACAAAGGCTTCTTTCCAATCGGTTGGTATAGTGCCTTGATTGCTCGATGCGTGGAAAAATGTGGTGAAGGTATGGTGTAAGCTCATTGAGAAGCCATGTTGGAATGTCATCTGGACCAGCGTATTTGTGGAAGTCCAAGTAGCTTAATAGAGGACGATAGTCCTTATTACTGTAGAACACGTCGGTAGACCCACCACGTAGATTACACGCTGATGCTCAAATTCTCGCGTCGCTCTCGCGTCGCTCTCGCGTCTATGCTCACTGCGAGAATTGGGGCACCATATAACCCGGATGTGTAAACCAGCTTAAATCCGAAAGTATCTACTGTCATAAAAAATAATAAGAATAGCAACTTTGTTTTGTTTTAACAAAATAAAATATTTTATTGTATTCAATAAATTAAAATAATACATCTATTTGGCAACCAAAAAAAGGGACTATAAAGGGGTACGGTTCCGCAGCTACTCGTATCACTGCACAGTGCACTGTCACAAATTATTTTCTGATTTCGTAATATTTCCTACTTAAAAATCGTGCATGGTATTTGAAAATGCTTGTGTCAATATTTTTAATCGATAACATATGGATTAATTTGAAAGTCGTAGTTCTTAAACAAACATGGATGATGGAAACCGGGATCGAAACCAAGTGCCGATTTGTCTTGCAGCTCAACGTTTTACAACGTCATATCAATGGCGGATGTAGAAGAAGTAATTTATGGTAACGTAGGTAAAACCCCACAAATATTAAACGAAAAATAACCTTTTTGATGACTTTAAACATTTAACGAATTTGAAAAAGTCAATGTAATTTGGGTCTTGCCATGTCAAATTTATGAAGGAAAATGTGTTTTACTAAACTCTTTCAGATCCCCTGATTTATATTTCGACTTTCTGAAGAAATGTTCTACTCTATATCTCCAGACTGGAAAGTTTGAGTTGTTAGCAGTGATTGTGATCAGAGGGGGCCATGTGCCATTTATCACATATTCCATCTGAAAATGTCCCATTGAAATCAGAAATATTTACAAAGAATGTAAAAGAATGGCCCATATAAATTCTGAATGTCTATAGAAAATGTCCCATTAATATTATTAAGATTTGAATCCTACATGTAATCACTGTGTTATGCAGGCATGTACTTGTGCATCTTTCTGGTCCAGTATTACCTAGAAGGCTAGATTTCGTTGCTATCCATCTAATGTGTCAATATTTTTTATTCTTATTCCCTGCTTCTTCACATGTGTACAAACTACAGTATAAGAAGAAGTTAGTTCAAGTTTAACCAGAAGCAGAAACAAATATTTAATAGGTTGAAGAGCTTCTGTTGTATAAAGTATTACATCTAGTTACAAGCTAGAAGATGGGTGTTTTCATTGCAGAGAAACCAGTTTTGGTTTTAACTCGGTTTTTCAAAATTTGTATTTATTGTCCAAACTGGTTTTGAACCAGTTTTAAACCCGAACCGGTTTTTTTTATTTATCGACGTTAAGCTGAAACTAGTTTCTAAAACTCATCAAACCAACTCCGGGTGTGGTTTCGACGGTTTGACATCTGTTCAAAATGGTGACCGCTGAAGTTTTGATTTTGGAGTGCAGCATTTGTCTCGAACAGTTTGATTGTTTAGAGCAATTTAATGACAATCCATGCTGTACCAGTGATAGTAATTTATGTTCAACTGATTTAATGAGCCCTTTTTGACTGCAAAGTCTACATGAAGGGTTAAAAGATTACTGTCTTGCAAATTTGTCTGACGCAAGCATGAAACTTTAAAAAGTATAAAAAATGTAACTGATTGTAATGCTATTTTGAACAAAAAACTGTATACTCGTTCATATATATATTGCATTAAAATATTGATCACATCAAAGTCAGCCATTTTTATTTATATGTACATGTATAAAACCATCTATTTATTATGTAAGGCATACTTTTTTCCGGTTGAAATTGTATCCGGTGGAAAGAATTTAATATTAAATTTTATGTGACGGTAAATATTTTATAATAAAATACTTTCCATTGCTATAAAAAAGTATCTGGATAATAAATTATACTAAGGTCTGTGTGTTATATTATGTCCGACGCTGATTATTAAATCACGAGACGCATCGGTAATATTAATACCTACACTCATAGATAAACCACCCGATCCTTTAAATGAGCTAATACGGATAATATTTTATATTATTATACCTCAGTTGTAATTTTATATATAAAAATAAGCTCGATAGTGTTACTATTTTTTCCAGGCTTATGGCGAGAAGTTTACTTCACCGGTCAATAGTTTCCAACTATTTGACCGACACTGTCACATTGTTTCGCGGAATTTTAATGCCGTGTACGGATTGGTTACTTGGCTTTACTATTACATTCGGAACTAATCTGCTTTCGTAAAATTCGAGAGACACTACAAGTGTGCAGACGTTTCGAATATGACAGGTAGATTTGTGTCCCTCACAGATGATGATTTAGCCAGAGCAAATTTTACAATAAGTATCCTATATCAATTGTGTGTTGTTAATAATAATTAATTTGAGTCTTACAAATAACCGTTGTATTTATTTCTTCTTTTCGATAAGGTGAACGAGAATTTAAATTTGTATTTATGAACGAGAATTTAAATTTTTATTTAAACCATGGGGACTTGCTCCCGGTGAATAAAAAGATCGACTATCCGCATATATACACTAGACAAGGGAGATACAAATGTCGTCGGTTGCCACGCTTCAACTCATTTTATTTCCATTAATACCTTTCATCTCACCTCTAGTCCAGTTCATTCACATTCAAAATCCCGCTTTAATATATTAAAAGTTTCGCCAATAGATTCCCGCGGTTTTGCAACTGGAGTTATCGTGCATGAAAAAAAAACCCGAGTAAGCCCGAACGTAAGTTGAAGGTCGTCAGTTTCGTTTTTGGTAATCATCGGATGTTGAAAAGGATGATTTGGAGTGAATAAAACTATTTTTTTGAAGTCGAGAAGAGTTTAATCAAGGTAACTGCTGTTGTAATTCTTAGATAAACATCTTGTTGAACGAATTAAGGAGGACTAGCGGTGAGATGAAAGGTATTGATAGAAATAAAATGAGTTGAAACGTGGCTATCGACGACATTTGTATCTCCCTTGTCCAGTGTATACATGTACATGTGGATAGTCGATCTTTTTTTTCACCGGGAGCAAGTCCCTGTGTTTAAACGAAGAAAAGTCAAACACATATACACACCCATAGACGAGTTTTAATTTGTAAATATCAGGGATGCTTTATTTAGACATATTACATTAAATGTAAGTCGTTGCCGTTCACTGCATTCACTGAGTTCGAAAAATTGTAGATGTTTTAGATTGAGAGGGTCGTATGTAAAACAATCCAGATATATTATTGTAACATTTTAATACATTATTTTACAATTATTTATTCATAAACAAATTTGTTGTTTGTAGGAGGGCTCGTGTCTTATTTGTATTTGTTTGTGCATAGTGGTGTCCAACGGCCGATGATATATACACGACCGTCGTGCGCATTCCGGAAAAGTCTATTTACACGACCGTCCTGCAAATAGACAACGCATAAAGGATGGGATATATACACGACCGTCGTGTGAATTACTTAAAGGAATTCTATATACACGACTGTCCTGCAAATATACAACGCATAAAGAATGGGATATCACGACGTTCGTGTGAATTATATAAGGGAATTATATTTACACGACCGTGACATGTGGAATAGATAGTACACACGGGTGGGGGCTATCTTACAAATAGATATAGGGTCTTATTCATCTCGCAGTTTTGGTGATTTACGAACGATACTCCATGATATATAGAGTGTATAACCTTAAAACCTGTATTAAGAAAATATTGCACTGACCTACCTCCTTTTTAGCTCACCTTGCCAAAGGCAACGTGAGGACTTGGCGTCCGTCGTCCGTTAACCTTTCACATTTTAATCTTCCCCTCAGCCAAATGAACTTAAACTTGGTAGGATGCATCTATGTAAGGTCCTCTATAACGATTGCTCATTTTGCTCCTATCCATCAACAAACATGGCTGCCACAGACAATTCTTGTTTCTGATAGGCCTATTTTTAAAAATCTTCTCCTCTGAAACCACTTGGCCAATTGAACCGAAACTTGGTAGGAAGCATCTATGGAATGTCCTCTATAAAGATGCTCATTTCGCTCCGATCCATTAACAAACATGGCCGCCACAGGGAATTCTTGTTTCTAATTGGTCGATTTCTAAAAATCTTCTCTACTAAAACCACTTGGGCAAATGATCCGAAACTTGGTAGGAAGCATCTATGGAAGGTCTTCTATAAAGGTTGCTCCTTCCGTCCCGATCCGTTAAAATACATGGTCGCCACAGGCGATTCTTGTTTCTGATTGGCTGATTTTTTAGATTCTTCCTCTGAAGCCGCTTGGCCAAATGATATGAAACTTGGTAAGAAGCATAGGTCTATGGAAGATCCTCTATAGAGATTGCTCATTTCGCTTTGATCCATTAACACACATGGCTACCACAGGCAATTCTTGTTTCTGATTGATCAATATCTAAAAAAATCTTCTCCTCTGAAACTGTTTTGCCAAAATGAGCTGATATTTGGTGGGAAGCAACTATGGAATGTTATGTATTATGTTTCCTCAAAGCAGAACGAAAGGTGAGCGACACAGGCTCAGCCCACTGAGCCTCTAGTTTCTTACAAGGTTTCTAATTTAAAGTTTTTTTTCTGGCTGGCTCACCCCCCGCCCCCTCCACTTTTTAAAATATTTTGTAAATAAAAATCTTTGCATGTCAAGGTTTAGCTGGCTGGCTTCTCCACTTTTTGAAATCTGTGACGTCTCATTTTTCTTGTGCATTTGTTTTTCACAAAACCAAATACATGTAGTTCCACATTGCCTTTGATAATAATTGATTACCCATATAGTAGAGTGTGTACATAAAACATAAACAGATTTTTGAAATTGATATAATTTCATGCATGAGTTTGTGAATAATTGGGGTATAATATTTACAAAAGAAAAATATAATGGTAATTAAGAGTCCTCATTATCACGTATCACATGCACAGTTAAGGTTACAAATAGGATTACCATATACATCTAAATAAAACGTTTAAATGTGCACAATATTAAAACACAGTACCTCAAATGTACCATTCCAAAGTATTTAGGATTTTTGTTGATATACATGTAGATCTGAATTGTTGTTTTAAATGAAAACTTGCTTATTAAAGAAATACATGTACAACAATTTAAATATTATACAATTATAATGGCCTTAGTGAAAAATGATTTGAAACTCAACAATTTCAGTGGTTTAATTAACTTAAAAATTCTAAGGCAGTCCTGACACATTTCAAAATGTCATTTAAACTGTGTTTATCATGATAAACTTGACACTTATCTCCCAGCACAAATAATGACATGTTTTCCAGTAATTTTAAAAGCATGTCACATTGATAAATACTGTACCCATCTTATTATGTATGGACACGTGCACTTGTATAACAGTAAACTTTAGTCTAGTATCACTTGCAAACAAAGGAAGACTATATATACTAGATAGTCTTATTTAAAAAAAACTATCTAAAATACCCATGCAATGATTTAAATAATGAATACACGTATTGCTAATGTGTAAGACAAGTTTATTATTTTCATTTTTTTTAATCAATAGACTATTGACAATCACACATGACAATGATCTAATCTGATAGAGTAGAACCTTGCGGACAGTCAAATTTAATAACTAATATATATGTAACTTTAAATTACACAGATATGTCTTTAAAGGTTTTGCAGAGCCAAAAATTGTATACTTTGAACTGCAATCCAGTCGGATATACCTAAGTTAGAATTAATAGTAATTACATGTAACTTCTAAATTCATTATGTACACTTTGTGCAACGCAACCCCTTTTTATAGTCTTCTTCAAAGACTTGTTGGGGGATTGAGAGGCATGATTTGTGGAACCACTCTTTGCATTCATCACATTCTCCCATTTTTTCGTCTCTGTTGTCACGGGCAGTCTGCAAATGCAATACAGAGGAATCTGAAACGATTTATAACCACTCTCATTGATGGATAGCGGGCATCTGCTGGAAAAGGATCCAAATGGTTTTTCTGTAAGCATGTGAGCAAATGATCCCGCATCTGGCTCTGTTTGTACTCTTTCTGACTTGGGTCATTTCCACAACAAAGTTCTGTGGCATATGCAATTGCAAATAATCCATAATCTGTACCCCCGTTTTGTTTTTTGCAATTGGTGACATTAATGGTCATGTTTTGATCCTCTATCATCATAATGCTCGCAGCTTGCATTTTTACTTCCATAATGACTGAGGTGTAGAGGGGATCGAAAATATCAGCATATATGGCATTGCAAAAGAGATTGGAAACAGTTATCCAGTGAAACTGGCCATCATGGAAGATCTGCACAAAATCACCAATTTCATCAGCAAACTGCAGTAAATATCAATAAAGATGAAAATAAATCACTCATTTCAAATCAATTCTCTCTTAAAAATTACCCCCCTCCCCCACTTCTTGGAGAGCTATTTGCGGAGGTAAACATTAAAAAGCTAAAAACGAATCACAAATCATTTTTAAGAGACAATTGATTTGAAACGAGTGTTTCATTTTCATCTTTCTTGATATTTACAATAATTAAAATAATGTTAAGTACATTTTTTTACTGTTTCAAAATTTTACAAAAATCTTGTAAAATGGGCGTTTTTGACAGAGATGTTGTGTAGCGTAGCAGGAACGACAACTCTGGATAGACAATGGAGAATTAGCTACACGACGGTCGTGCGAATAGCCAAGGAGAAGTTAGCTACACGACAGTCGTGCGAATAGCCGAGGAGAAATTAGCTGAACGACGGTCGTGCGAATAGCCAAGGATAATTAGCTGCACGACGGTCGTGTATATAGTCACATATTGTGTTGTGTTTTTGTTTTTTTCTTCTTCGACTTGTGTGACCTGCGTTGTCAGTTTCTCTTTTGGTTAGATACGATAACGTAACCCTCATTCCGCTTGTGCTTCATTTGAGGTTACGAATCGATCTCATTCCACGTATGGGAGCAAATTAAAATTTTCGTTCCGTGAATATTTAAACTTTCTTTTTGCATATCTGGTCATATCTTATTATTCCCAACAATTTTTAAGTAATGGTGATACGAAATAAGTGTTACAATCCCTGTTTCTATCTTCAAGACCGGTTTCGTATTTGAAAATGTTTACTTGTCCGCCATAACACCTTACGCAGACTCTCGCGATGGGCGGAGCTTATCCATATATGCCAAATATGGAAAATGTTACTACGAAAAAATAAATTTTACTATAAATTGATCCAAATAAGGATATCTCAAAAAAGAGGCAAGTGCGCGTGAACTAGCAAATTGAAAACAAAATGTCGGACAGAAAGAAGATTTCATGCATTCAAATTTTCAGATGGATATAAGTCTACCATGGATTGCTGCGATTATTTAACACCTCAAGGTTTACCTAAATATATTTATCTTTCACCCCCGTTAATTTTTCCAACCACCTACAACGGAATTAGGACAAAAAACCGCCCGGTGTGAATAACTCCGGGCGCTGCTCCCATACGTTGAATGGGATCGATTCGTAACCCTAAATGGAGCACAAGCGGAATGAGGGTTACGTTATCGTATCTATCTTTCGGTATAATAAAACACTTATTAACTAGATATTCGGGGAATAGTAAGTTTATTGACCCCTTGATACCAACTATTGCCCTTGGCTTCGCCTCGTGCAATAGTTGATATCTCGGGGTCAATAAACTTACTATTCCCCTCATACCCAGTCAATAAGTATAAAATATATTATAGCCAGAACCATGTCAATTTAAATGACAGATTTAGTAGTATTCAAACCCATTATAAAATCAATAGAGTCATGCAAGTTGAAATATATTAAAAATTTGATTCATCGGTAGCAGTAGATATTAAATAATGGAAGAAGAAGAATACAATGATATAGTGACATATATAGGACCAAAAGTATCCACAGAATGCAGAAACTAGTAATGTTTGATTTACAAGTATAACCACAGTAAATTAGTGAAGAAGATAATGAAACGGAGAGTGAAAATACAATTTTGTGTACTCCTAAGCCAAAGCGGCTGAGGAAAAGTATCAAGAGTAAATCTTATGAATATTATTAAAACATTGTACAATGTAATTGTAATGATTTACAGTCTTCGAACTTAGCCACAAGCCCGACGGTCCTGGCCAGTAAAATCGGCTGCGGACTTCTAAAATATCACAAGTGAGAAGACCGACGGGCTTGTGTGTCAAATCATTGGTTTCTACCAGACCGACTATCTAAAATACTGGGTTTGTTGTATAAAAGAGCTCTTTTGATCTCCAATTTGTCCATAATTTATTTTGATTAAACTAAAGTGAAACGCCAGATCAAAACTTTTTATTGTATCATTTATCGTTGTTCCAAGCTATGCTGAAGTTCAAGGACATTGACAAAATTAAAGTCGCAATCTCAGAAACACTTTAATGAACGTAAACAATCAATATTTGAAATATATATATATACAAGAATCACTCCGGACCGGACACGTAAAAATAATCGGATATCAATTTGGCGCCAAATTTAGACTTTGCGCATAATACGATCGATGACTTGATTTAGGCTTTTGAGAAATATTGATGAAATCTATGAAATGGACAAATATTACAAGCTTTTTCCTGATTAAGAAAAATGATGAAAAGATCTACTAAAATTGTTATATCTGAATATCTCTGTGAATTTAATTAAAATACTTTGCTTTATTCATAAAAAAAAAATTCTACAAAATGCTTACTTTAAGGCAGACTTGTTTTAACCAATAATGTTCAGAAAAAATTATATAGTTAATTTGCGTTACTAAAACGATCAATGGTAAATTGATATCCCTTGGTTGAAAGTAACCACTGCAGGAAAAGCTTGATATTTTTGTGAGAGAATAGACAATTAACTGCCAATTGATATAATAATAAAAATGTGAAATTATTTTTGCTTTTATTCGGGCCAGTAAATTTGCATTCGGACTTCTGAATTCTACAACTTAAGCAGTCCGAATGGCTTGTGGGTCAAAAAGTTTTTCGTGAAGACTGGATTTGTATATTTACTTAACAAATACTGCAGTAATAAAGAAGTATTTCACTAGTATTAAGTACATATTTATTTGCAGCAATGTAAATTAATTAATTGAAAAAAATAGTAACATATAAAATCAGATTATTTCCTCTATAATAGATTTTTTTTCAGGATGAAATATAATATGTAATGTTATCCACGGATATATTTTAATATTAAATTTCTCCCACCTCATCCGGAAAATATATAATAGCATTGGAAGAAATTTAATATTGAAATATTTTCCATGGATAATGTTTTATATTAAAAATATTCCGCTGGAAAGAATATTATGGAGGAAAAAATAAAATGTTACAATTACAAAAGACAAACCAATCAACTAGTTTCGAACCAGTTTGTAAACCGGAAAACCAAACTCAAACTGGTTTCTTTGCAATAAAAACGCCCGATGTTAGTTCAAGTCTAACCAGAAGCAGAATTTGTTTTTATGGGCTAAAGAGCTTATGTGGTATAAACAAAGTATTACATTTGTACATCTAGTTACAAGCTAGAAGATGTTAGTTCAAGTCTAACCAGAAGCAGAAAAAAATGTTTAATAGGTTGAAGAGCTTCTGTGGTATAAAGTTTTACATCTAGTTACAAGCTAGAAGATGTTAGTTCAAATCAAACCAGAAGCAAAAACAAATGTTTAATAGAGGACGTTAGTCCTCATTACTGTAGACCATCCAGTTAGACCCACATACTGATGCTCTATTTCTCGCGTCGGTCTCGTGTTTAGGTGTAATACCACTAAACATGGGGACCAGTCGGAAAGAACGTATGGGAAAGTAGTACGTAAACACAAAATGGATTCCTACATTGTTGGATAAAAAATAAACCCTATTAGATACTGCAAAATACTGAATGTCAGCAGAAACCTACAGATTTTAGGATAATTTGTAGCCCATATTTGATGTCCTTGTGATATAGAATACAAAAATGATTGCATTGGAAGGAAACCACTTGAATTTGTGTTAAATCGAAAGTGAAAGTATGATTTTTGACGGTAGAAATCTTCGGACTGTGTTTTTTCTTGTATGTTGATTTTCGGAGTTAAGTTTCCAATTAGGTACCCCTTCCATGAGATATGGGTGTCGCTTAGATTAAATTTAAGATGAATCCTGTAAACTCCAAAAGATTTTATTTAACATAGAAGGCTATGGAGAATTCTTTAGTGGTATTACTCCTTTTAGGCAAAAATCAAAAAAATTAAATTTCATTGCTATTGTACCATGCTCACATTGGCTTTGGACAGTCACAACAGATCCAGCTTAACATTTTCCACACCAAAATTTTACAAACTACATCAAGGTGTCATGTTACGGCTTCAATATGATTATTATGCAATATTTTGAAAATTTTTCCCCATACACTAGATGTACAATGTACATGCACAGAAGGTATTGAAATATAATTTTATGCTTATTTATGACTTTACAATTATTGAGAATGGTAGATTTAATGTGTTTTTGTAGTTAATGGGCATATGATGTTGAAAAAGATTGCTAAAATTAAGAATTTTAACAATTTCATGTTGCAGCGTTTAGTAGATTTCAAATATGGTATATGGTGATACCATTTTTGACAATTTTCTCATCTTGCTTATTTTTCCTCATAAATTTTGATAGTTATAGTTAGAACACATGTAAAATGTACATATATAACAATATAACACTATAGAGAGCATATTTATTTCAGAATTATGTAGTTTAAAACCAGGTCATTTTAGTGTTCCCAAGAAAATTGCATTTGTCACTGGACATTTATTGTTATTTATTCAAATTGTCAATGTAGATTTTGTATTTTAGAGTATAAATTGACTGTAAATGTGCATTTGTGCATCCGACTAACAAGAAACATAACAAAAGTTGTCAAGAAACATACATTTATTGAGTTTTGAAGAAAATCAAAGTTGCAGGTCATAAGAATTAACAGAAACCTGAAAGTCAACAATAATAATTTTACAAATTTTGGACAGTTTGAAGTAATTGCTGGTGAATATCTAGGTATTAGGTCTTATTTAATGTCTTCTAATGCATAATTAATGGGAACATAGCATGAATTAACATAGTTTAGTATATTGTGAGACCATTTCTATTGTAATGTGTATCACACAATATACAAGGAATCGTTCACAATAAAACTATACAAAAAATATAAATTTACACACTCAAAACTAAAAATTAAGTATATTTCAACACTGAAGTACTGTGAATACATGTGTCCTCATGGGTTTGCATGGTCAGAATATATGAACTACAAAATACACCTCCTTGAATGTACATGTAATGCCAAGTTGTATGTGTTAGTTACTGTATGGGAAATGATTGTGTATGTATAGATTAGCATGGGTAGGACTAAAATTCAGAGCGAGTTAGCTTTAGTCCCACCCATGGTATATCTACATTGTACATGTAAACGGATCGACTATTTCTGGAATCCTCACAGGAGACTAAAATATGTAGGCGCTGACATTTAAGCCCACATGTGTAAAGCCAACATAGATACAACAGTAAATACTTTCATGAAAAAGATTTAAATAAATTAATAGCAACTTTTTGTGTTTTTATTAAATAAAATATTGTATTTTCGTTCAATAAATTAAAAAAAAAATAGTTCTATGTCAATTTCGCATACAATTTTTACGTCTTGTGTAAACAAAAACTTGCATCACTGTCACCAGTTTGTGCAGTTTTTTCCTAATTTCTCCTACACAAAAAATTGTGGATGGTATTTGATAATGCTTTCCATCTAATAATGTGTCAATATTTTTTATTCTTATACCCTGCTTCTTCACATGTGTACAAACTATAAGAAGATTTAGTTCTCAAGTCTAACCAGAAGCAAGCAAAATGTTTAATAGGTTGAAGAGCTTCTGTTGTATAAAGTATTACATCTAGTTACAAGCTAGAAGATCATGATGTTAGTTCAAGTCTAACAATAATCAGAAAAAAAATGTTTAATAGGTTGAAGAGCTTCTGTTGTATAAAGTATTACATCTAGTTACAAGCTAGAATATGGTAGTTCAAGTCTAACCAGAAGCAGAAAAAAAGTTTTATGGGATGAAGAGCTGTGGTATAAAGTATTACATCTAGTTACAAGCTAGAAGATGTTAGTTCAAGTCTAACCAGAAGGAAAAAAAAAATGTTTTATGGGTTGAAGAGCTTCTGTGGTATAAAATATTACATCTAGTTACAAGCTAGAAGATGTTAGTTTAAGTCTAACAAGAATCAGAAAAAAAATATCTAATAGGTTGAACAGCTTCTGTTGTATAAAGTATTACATCTAGTTACAAGCTAGAAGATGTTAGTTCAAGTCTAACCAGAAGAAGAAACAAATGTGCTATGGGTTGAAGAGCTTCTGTGGTATAAAATATTACATCTAGTTACAAGCTAGAAGATGTTCCTTCAAGTCTAACAATAATCAAAAAAATGTTTAATAGGTTGAAGAGCTGCTTCTGTTGTATAGTGTATTACAAAGGTAGCAACCATTTAACTTGAAAAGGGGGAGGGTTATGTTTTTTGTACTGATCTGATTTTTTTTTAAACAGTTGGACACATCTTTATTTTTTTATTTTTTTATTTTTTTTTCAATTGCAATCAAACTAAATTATTTTTTTTCTTACCAAGTCAAAACATAATTTTTTTTCAATGCTTTGTATAAAGGTATGAGCCAGTATTCATATTTAGATTGATTGATTTGATTTGATTTTTGGTGTTTAACGCCACTTTCAACAATATTTCAGCTATATCATGGCGACCAGTTTTAGTGGTGGAGGAAGCCGGAGTACCCGGAGAGAACCACCGACCATGGGCAAGCAACTGGTAAACTTTATCACTTGCGGTTGCGAGTCGAGTGCACCCTTTTTTGTAATTTACAAAGCCGGGCGCGAACCCACGCCGTATTGGTGATAGGCTTGTATGAGTTGTTAGATGCTATGCATATAGGGCATATATACTATACATTTCTATGTTATATCTCGCATTTGTACCTGAAAATAAACAAGTCAGGATTTTAATTAAACAAGTTCAGATCTTTACTATATAAAAGACAATGATACACTGGTTTTTTATTCAGTTTATACAGGTCAATCTCTTAAATAAATGGCATTTATTATTATTTTTTCAAAACAATACCCTTAAACCAGATGATTTTTTTTATTCTTATGTAAAGCAGAATATTTTTTCGTGGCCACTGCTGTGACAGATTATTTAATTTCTTTCCCTTCTAAATCATAATATTTTTTTTGTGTACTCTGTCGTTTATCAGGGATGATCGTAATATCATCATTGCTCATAAAAACTTATGAATATTTGCAGTTTAACATATTAGACCATTATTCGCTCTCTGAGTATGTACGTAAGTAGTATAGGGGTACGGACAAAGTCGTATTTGCGGAGGATCGATGAGGATCTACCGGAAGTCACGTGACCGGAAATCACGTGACCGGAAGTGACGTCAGTCACGTGACCGGAAGCGGCCCGGAACCGGAAGTGACGTCAGTCACTCGGAAGTTTGTTCTGCGCATGCGCAACCGGAAATTGCGCAACCGTTTCCCGCGTTTTTTTTTCTTCTTACTGTAATAGTAGTATAAAATGTACCATTGCGCATGACCGGAAGTACCAGGGCCACCGGAAGTGACCGAAGGTCACCCTCAGGGTGTGCGCATGCGCAACCGTTTCCCGCGTTATCTTACTGTAGTACAAATGGCTGTTTCCCGCGTTGTTTCTTGCTCTAGTAGTAGTACCATGGATACCTAAGGTCACCCAAAGGGGCGTGCGCAACCGGAAGTGAAGATTTCCCGCGTAATATGGGGTGTTCCCTACGACGTCCGCGTCTATCCCTGGTTATCTACCCCTTTCCCATCCTTTTCATATATGTGTAGTACTCCATTGCATTACTATAGTAGTGGGGGTGTTCTCTACGACATCCGCGTCTATCCCTGGTTATCTACCCTTTTCCCATCCTTTTCATATCATGTAGTACTCCATTGCATTTCTATAGTAGTGGGGGTGTTCTCTACGACGTTCGCGTTCTATCCGTTTTTTTTTTTTATATTTTTATACTTTTAATGTTTAGAAAAGCTGAAAATTTCCAGATTTTGTCTTTTTTCGTGTTTTGGTTGGAATTTCAATGCTATGACTGCTGCTCTGGGGCATATGGCTGCTGCTGCTGCTGCTGCTGCTACTCTGGGGCATATGGCGGCTGCTGCTGCTGCTGCTGCTGCTGCTGTTGCTGCTGCTGTTGCTGCTGCTGCTG
>MJUT01058822.1:129612-145285 GCA_002080005.1 Gigantidas platifrons | reverse complement strand
ACGTCGTAGAGAACACCCCCACTACTATAGTAATGCAATGGAGTACTACACATATATGAAAAGGATGGGAAAGGGGTAGATAACCAGGGATAGACGCGGACGTCGTAGGGAACACCCCATATTACGCGAGAAATCTTCACTTCCGGATGCGCACGCCCCTTTGTGTGACCTTATGTATCCATGGTACTACTACTAGAGCAAGAAACAGCGGGAAACAGCCATTTGTACTACAGTAAGATAACGCGGGAAACGGTTGCGCATGCGCACACCCTGAGGGTGACCTTCGGTCATTTCCGGTGGCCCTGGTACTTCCGGTCGTGCGCAATGGTACATTTTATACTACTATTACAGTAAGAAAAAAAACCGCGGGAAACGGTTGCGCAATTTCCGGTTGCGCATGTGCAGAACAAACTTCCGAGTGACTGACGTCACTTCCGTTCCGGGCCGCTTCCGGTCACGTGATTTCCGGTCACGTGACTTCCGGTAGATCCTCATCGATCCTCCGCAAATACGACTTTGTCCGTACCCCTATACTACTTACGTACATTAGAATCTTTAAGAGGAGATACGCCGACAGATTCACATTCCTTGCTCTTGATACATCTCCAAAATAGTTTGGGATTTGCAGATAGTTCTGGATTAATAATGTTGTTAATATAATTGCTATATAAGTTATTGATCTATCCAGATTCAGTTTCTCAAAAAAGCTAAGATTCATTTTCCTGACCTTTTCTGCTTGTTCCCTGGTGTTTGCCTTTTTCCAAATAAAGATTTTTGTCTTCACAGGTTTGTCTATTTTGGCTGTTCAGTCGGGATAAATATATGCTATATCATCGTCTCCAATGCCTGGTAAGTGTTGGTATCAGTTTAATAGAGAGTAATAATGTGAAAAACACTAATTTCCTATAGATAAAAGCACATTTTAAATTCACTTTAAGCACGTCTACAATATTCCCGAAACACCAATTATTGCCCAAGGTCTCGGAGACAATTCATATGTTATTATTCATGTACCAGTCAATATGTGTTTTGAGAGCTGCAGATATGTCAAATACAAAAGTAGTTCGTGGCAGAAGTCTATATCAAAGGATAACAGCGTTACAGATAATTCCATAAATTCAATTATTTGACCTTAAGATCTAAGGTCAAGGTCATGTGAAGGTTGTGATTATCCATGGAACATCATCTTATGATAATACACCTACATACCAAATATCATAAGTCTATATCAAAGGATAAAAGAGTTACAACCTGAACAAGGTTGTTTGAGTACAAATAGAATTAGAAGAAGAAAAAGTTCTACTAAAACAATATTTCTCCCTTCATTCCTTCGTTGAAGGGGAGAAATAATTTGATCATATTGGACATTTAGATCTGGAAAAAAAATGTTGTCTTAATATGCAAGTGTCTCTGAAGCAAGCTGCACTAGTTTTTCATACTCTTGTAAGACCAAACTGCACAAACAAATGACTATACAACAATTTCTAAAAATTGTCAAAAAAGTGGCAGAAAGATTTCAATATGCACGTGCATTCAAATGAGGGTGACGTCATCGAAATGCACCAACATCTTGTAACAATTGTATTAATGAGTTACACATTAAGCAAGCTTTATGTTGATTTATCACATATTTATAAGTAATTATGACAATTTTGCCCATACGTAAACACCGGAAGTGCCATGAGGGGTAAAACTATGATAACACGATAGCAACCATCTCGTGAGCCCCATGACGTCACATCCACCCAACTGTCAATTGTCGTTTGGAAAATGTCGACGTTCAGCGAGGAAAGATTTGTTGGCGTTTCGGAAGTAGAACCCTCAACCGATATCGATCATTCATATCCATACGTTTGGTGTATGTGTGAGAAGTTAATTTTGTTCTTTTTAACTCAATGTTGAAATATGTGATAAATATATTAATGCATGCCTATTTCAATATCAGAACTGTTATCGACCCTCGGGATGATAACAGTCTTGATATGGAAAAGGGCATGTATTAATATATGAATAAAGTTTGATATGTTTAATATGAAATTTATTATCATCTGTTCTACCTACCTATGTGACATTATATCATTTATATTGTATCCTTAATATTCTATGTTACTAAAACGTTTTATTCAATATGTCTTATGATAATTAAAGAAATTTTATTCGGTAAAGAGATTAGTACATTATCATATATTATGTTGCAATAAATTCGTTTTTGCATGTTCAATACAATAATAGCTAAAAGTCAGTGTTGGTTATTTGCTCTCAGGGAAAATACGGGGAAAATATCCGTATGTGCCCTCAACTATCCGTAGTTGTCCTCATATATCTGTATTTGCCCCCGAATTCAACTTCCGGTATATGCGTAGTGGTCTCAAAGATTATTTCTCCAAAAAAAGTTAAGATTCATTTTCCTGGCGTTTTCTGCTTGTTCTCTAATGTTTTCCTTTTTCCAAATGAATATTTTTGTCTTCACAAGTTTGTTTATTCTGTCTGTTATATTGGAATCAATCTATACTATATCATGGTGTACAATGACTGGTACGTGATTTATTACTAGAAAGTAGTGATGTGAAAAACACTAATTTCCTATAAATAAAAACACATTTTAAATTCATTTTAACCACGTCTACAATATTTCAGAAACACCAATTATTGCCCATGGTCTCGGGAAACAATTAATTTGCTACTATCCATGTACCAGTCAATATGTGGGAGCTGTAGATACGTCAAATACAAAAGTAGTTCATATCAGAAGGTGACTAAAAGATGGTGATATCATAGATATCAATGGATATTTGGAAGTCGTTCGAGGAAAATTCCCCAAACTGGGTATATACCAGTTGAAATTTAAATTCCATGATATGATCAACCACGCAATGAAGCGATTTAGAAAATGCATCCCTATATTTCATCATTTACGGATGAATAGCAGAAGGATGGAGACAAGTGAAAATAGTGCGTTTTTCCTAATGAAGGTGTAAGGTGATGAATATTCATTTTTCCTCACTTGTATTTTTATTTTGAGTAATAATTTCTGGACAAAGTTTATGACAATATCGTATGGATTGGGATTCAAGAGTAGTTTAGTCGGTTTAATTGTGTTTAACGCCACTTTCAACAATATTTCAGTTATATCGTGGTAGTTAGTTTATTGCCGAGGAAACCAGAGTACCGGAGAAAACCACTGACAAACTTTCTCACATAATGTTGTATCGAGTACACCTCGCCTGAGCGGTGTTCGAACTCACACCGTTAGCGAATCAAGAGTAACGCGACTGTTAGCTAAAGTTGTCACCAGTGGAACAGGAACTACTTACCCTTCCGAAGTACCTGCGTTCACCCCGGTTTTTTAGTGGTCATAGTGTCGTTTGATCTTTATGTAGTGTGTTTGTAGATCTTTGTTCGATATTGTGTCCTTTATCTTGTTTTTTGACTAAATGTATTGTTTGTCCGTCATCCATTCACGGCTTCTGATTACCATTTTAGTATCCCAAACCTTGTCTTAGGTGTGCCATTTTAAAAACCAATAACATGTCGAAAAACAGCAAATTATCTAGTCGATAGACGTGGAAATATCATATCAAGACTATACTTCTTTCGGAAATTCAAAATCTGATTTTCATTAAGAATGTACATTATGTACCTATATTGATTATAATTATTTACTAAGAGATAAATATCAAATATACAAATATATTTACATCAGATTAGAGTAAAGAAATCAACAGATACCAAAGGACATACTATATTGTTAACTATTCTAATGCATTTACATAATTTACTTAATTCATCCACAGCATCGGAACATGTTAAGGCACAATATTTTACAGCATTTGAACTACTTCTATATTTTTGGGGTATCAACCTGACTATGTTATGATTACATCAGTGCATCTGACGCAAATTGCATACTCTATTCTCTCGAATTATATGTTGCAACCGATCGATGTCAATGGGTAGTCTGTGATTAGAGGTAGAGAAACAACAAGGTAGAAATAGATCCTTCAACATTTCCGAGTAATTTGCAAAATTGACCCCCTTTTTGTATAATCTATTATTCAAAGAATTGGTTGGATTATCTACAAATGTATTCCAAGTCTGTTTAAATTGATCTTTGAAATCCATCTTGGCGACATTACTCAACCCTTTTTCTGAAATGCAATTCTGGTATAACCATAATAAAAATATAGGATACACAATTCTTATTTCAAAATATCCTGCATATTATTTATCCATAATGAAAAATAATAAAATGTATAACATAGGCGGGAAAGTGTATTTTGTTTTCCTATAATAAGTTTGCATCACACTTTTATTATTATAACTTTAATATCAATACTAATAAGATACCTTACTTTTTCACCGTAGAGTTGAAGCGTAAAGATATAAAAATGGCTTAAATAATTTCAAATGTAGCCTTTCAATAATTATGTAATTTCCAAATCCCCAAGTTTCACACCCATACAGTATAATTGGCTTGACCATGCTGTCAACCCAGACCAGTGAAGCATATCGTGACACTTCAAGTACACAGTACACAGTACACCATATCACAATCTCCAGATTTCATCAATTATCGAGTTTGATTGATATACTTTCCATTTTATCTTTACACGCAATAATATTAAAGTATTATTAGGTGATGTTTTTTCATATTGACCTAGATATACACAAATGTAGGTCCGAGACCGGCTGTATTGGCCTGAAGAGAAGCCAAAGTCCAATACAGCAGATCGAGGACCTATGACTAGGCCAATAGGGAAAAACACATCACGTAATGATACATTTATTGATTAACTTCCATTGGGTGAATATCGCAAAAACCAGTCCAATACGGATAT
The DNA here is from genome assembly GCA_002080005.1 of Gigantidas platifrons. NCBI lineage: Eukaryota > Metazoa > Mollusca > Bivalvia > Mytilida > Modiolidae > Gigantidas > Gigantidas platifrons. Next base: position 140,447 of record MJUT01058822.1, on the reverse strand, counting down.
TTTCCGTATTGGACTGGGTTTAGCGGTATTGGCCCGGTGAAAGATTTTATATTATATTGAAAGATTTGATCATATAAAGGTTAATGAATCAGAGTTAATTAATAAATAGTAATATATCAGGCAATACTTTTATAAATGAATATATTTATTGTTTGCAGAATGGCTTACCAGACGGCTCTTATTTTCTGTATTTTACTGATATCATGTCCAGCAAAGAGAGGTGCTATGCCTAGTCTCATAATATTTATGACATATGTTGATATGATATTTTCGAGTCGCCACGATATAACCGAAATTATGTTGAAAGTGGCACTAAACACCATCAAACAAACAATATATTTACGAATCCCGCACGTTAGAGCACCTAGACTGATGTACACAAACGTCAATTTAATCTAAGTCTAAATCAAGTTTTATTTGACACTTAAAAATCAAGGTTTGTGCAACCCGAAGTCCAGTCACAAGAATTTGCCCCTGGCCACTAAATTTTTCCCATTTAACTTTTTAAACTGTCAATGTATTACCCACTTAAAAAGCAATAATGGACGCCATTACTAACCCTTCCTCGCCTGCATAATATGGAATAATCAATGTATTTTTACCAAATTAAATGTTGTTTTTATATTCAAAATGGGTGTCAACAAACACAAATATTACAACAGTTAGTTCCATCAAAATCACAAGATTGACCCAGAAAGCTCCTATGTTCCCCGATTGTACCATAGCAAATGCGAACATCGCAATAAACAAGTCAAAGTGTGTGTATTACGTATTGAACGCTTTCGAAGTCGCGGAACAAGCCAAGTTTTTGCTTATGTATGTTGTTAAAATTTAAGTTATTGAATTTGTTTCACAAACCACGTTATTTTGTTATGTGATATATTAATACTATAGATAACGGAATAAGGTATTGACAATCCTACATATACCCCGACAACACTTACGAAAGAGGAAATCCTGGACAATCATATGTCTGTTTTATGTCCGTTTAGAATTTCTTCCAAAGAGGAAGAACTGGATCTACCAGCACTCTACCGGATTTCTAAATTGCACAAGTGTCCTTTCAAACAGCGATATATTGCTGTGTCTAGCAAATGCTCCAATCGCATCGGTGGCGTAATGGTTAGCGTGCTCGCCTCGAGTGCGTAGATCGTGGGTTTGAATCCCGGTCGGGTCAAACCAAAGACTTTAAAATTGGTATGTGTTGCTTCTCCGCGTAACATCTATGCTAAATACACTACAGTAGCAACCATTAGCCGAGAGAAGTACAACATGCAAAGCTGTTATGATGTACCGAATAGTAAATGGCCTCCTAGCAATACCACCGCTTGAGCTGCATACCACATTCGTAGCTAGAGGTCACATCGCATGATTCCTTGTCTCATATCCCAGAACTTCAACCTACAGGCATTCCTTCTTCCCAGACAGTATAAGGATATAAAACAGCCTTCCACAACCATTGGTGAATAGCACACCTAAATGCTTTCATGCAAGGGGTACTGAGCTGTAGCCTCCCATACTCGTACCATCTGACTATTTTAACTTGTTTTACATCTGATTCAATCCACCATTTCTTTAGAAATACCTGTATCAAACCAGGGCCATTGCGGTTTTCCAGTTTCCCGGTTGTTGCCTGATTTTGTCTGTTTATTGATTTATGAGTTTTGAATTTCCCTTTGGAAGATTCCTCTGTGTTCGGTAATTTTGTTATTACCCTTATTGTACCTTTGTTGTCGCAACCAGCAAGGGCAATAGTCCGATAAATCTGAACTAGAGGACTGCATTGTATTGGAAGAAGAAGAAGAAGAAGAAGAAGAAGAAGAAGAAGAAGAAGAAGAAGAAGAAAAAGAGGAAGAAGAAGAGGTATTATTATAACCAACTAAATAGTAGCAACCACCCAACCCGGCTTTGTAAAGGCGTCCAAAGAACTGGAGACATATGTCTGTGAATACCTAGCATTTTTGGTGATCATAAGGATACACACCCACGTCACGTATCAGGAGTGTTATATTAGGTTTTCGATCACAAGTGAGTATACGCCCTTCGTCAATAGGCCACCCATACAGACCTTTACCGATTGAGAGAAAAAACAACTGTGTCACAACCGAGATATATTTTTAATTTGCTTCATATACAATCATTTGTTTGCCATTACTGACCTGTACAATTAAAAATATTAATAACAATACAAATAAGTTCCGATTCTAAAATAATAGTTTTACACACTAAATATTGCAAAGACAAACGCACCGACTGCTTTACTCCTGAATGATTTTATTAGTGAAGAACGACGGAGAAACAGATTACCTATATACATGACGAGACAATCATTCATTAGCCATTTCACTAAAGCTTTTCCAAAAATCTACTTTCACTCTCGCAGGAAATACAATTTTGAAGAATAAAGGTAATTACCTTGAAATAACTCTATTATTACACGTAAATGTGTTGTTTTCTATATATACACACATTACTTTATAATATGTATATTGGTGAAAACACAGGGCCTTATTTACTATAGTATTCACTATACAGACTATCTTTCTACATCTGTTCACGACTATAGGACATGCTTTAAGTTGTTTTCGTTATATTTCATCATCATCATTGATATATTTTGTTTGTTTTTGTCCTATATTTAAAAAAAGCTTTCTAAAACAACTAAATGGTAGGAACACATTATATAATTCATTTATCAATGTGGTGCAGCTTACCAATCTAGCACATTACGTATTCACTACATGTCAGGTTGGTTGCAGTTTGGTCAGGTTAATTTCTTACGTCAAAATGTAGTTGTCACAACATATTTCAGAATACCTTATAGGTCAAATTTGTGTAGTATTCTGTTTTTTTTGTACTAACTACTTGCTCAATGGGTCACAACTATTAAATGTATCTGCTTGTTCCAATAAAAAAAAATATATATCATGTTTATGAAAAATAGCTCACAAAGAGACCTTAATTCAATAGTTTACTGGGAGACATGTACATCTAATGTTTATATTTTATACGAGACCTTCATTCAATAGAAAAGATCAGACAAGATGCTATCGTATACATTACATGCCTATACTAATTTGGATTACATTCTTGACTGAGACATTTGTATTAAAATTAAATGTTTGCTGTATGTTTGTTTTGACGATTCGGAAAAAAATAAAAGACACAATAAATATAAATATGATTTTAATTAGATCTGTACATGTTTTACCTTCATATTGATTTTAATGATATAAACGTTAAAGAATACTGAAGGGAGAATCAAAAATGTTCAATCCAGAGAGACTGACAACATAGGGTAAAAAAGACAAAAACACAACATAATATGTGTTGGACAGGACTATGCGCAAACAAACACACATAACATAAATAAAACTTCGTCTGGAAAACGTAACGGAAATCACAACACGACACTCAGAACGTAAAGCACATAAAAGTACAGCACAAAAAGCTAAATAGATGAGCAACAAGGACCCCAACAAAAAGCATGTGGTGACACTTGAAATACACAGTACGACTCACCACAACCACAACATCTTAGTAATTTCCCAGTTTGATATGTATATTTTCCATTTGATTGATTGATTGATTGATTGATTGATTGGCTGGTGCTTAACGCCAACATTAGCAGTATTTTCATCTCTATTGTGGCGTGAACATTGTTTATATTAATTTAAGACACCTACATGACCCTTAAAAAGAAATACTTCTCTATTGAAAAGGGTTATATGCACAAATAAAAGAAACATTAAAAAGATAAAACTATATATTTAAAACATATGCTATATAACTATATTTTTGTATAACGTAGAAGTGTTTTTTTTTCGCGGGAGGCAAATTTCGCGATTTTCTTCCAAAATGGTGAAATTATTTTTTAGCGGTATTTAATTTTCATGGTCCTCAGTTTTAACCAAAGCCAAATATTAACGAGTTCACAGTTATATTAAGGCCCTTTTACACGGTCAAGCAAGTATCGCGATATTTGTATCATGCAAACTTTCGTATCACGATCCTTGTCAGTTTACACTCTAAATCAATTAGCATGTTTCATGCAGAGTTTGTTTTCCAAATTGTTTCCGCCAAAATGGAGAATCCTGACAATGAATACATTATCATCCCTGTTTGTATTTTGCCAATTGTTGCTTGAATTCAGCAATACATCACTATTTTTATCCTTTCCAGCCATGTTTTATTCACCATGTGCTGACCATGTGATTTTATTTGTTGATGATGTTGTAACCTCCTGACCTCAAACCAATATTTCTGATTGGTCAGAGATAAAATGTATCGTAATCCTTGCTGTACAGAATAGAACATGTTCTATCTCAAAGTGTGTATTGTGCAACTTCTAAAAGTTGCATGATACATAGTAATAGCACGGCTTACACTGTATGTTTTGGTTTATGATGCAAGTATCATGATACTTGCTTTACCGTGTAGCAGGGGCTTTAGAATAACATTATCAGAACTGTTTGACCAACAATTCAAGATAGGAAATGTTTTAAATAAATTGAGTAAGAGCTTTTTGCATGCAATCGGCAGTATACATGTTCATTAATAGAAAAGTATGTAAGGGCATTTAATATAATGTGAACATATATGTATTATTACAACACATTTACAAAAAATAAACACAAATAAGTCTCATTAACAGACTCCCAAAAAAATTGTGATCAATTAATTAACACTAAAAATTGTCAGCTTACAGGTAATTAAAAATCAGTGAATGGAAATGCTAATATTAATTAAAAAAGGTGTGTTTACACAGATACGAATGCTCATGGTAATTAGTATTTTAAAGATAAAAGGACAATTAACTACATGTAAAATAAGTTACCTGTTACATGATATTTGTCTCCAAATGCAGCATTGTATTCGGGAAGGAGTTTCCCTCCTTTGTTAGTCGGTTTTAAAGCGTCATTTCAACCATTTTAAGAATGGCAATGACCATATAATTGTTAAATATTCGTTATATACAGTTATACTAGGGGAGACATATCTTGTATGATTATTTAAGAAAATAAAAAAAATAATTGTGTAGTAAAGAGCAGAAATTTATGAGGGTTCCAATTTTAGCTGATCGATGACTATCGCGAATAAAGCGAACATTAGGTACCCGTGAAAAAAAAAAAAAAAACACGCATACGGTTTAAATTAATTTCTTTAAAAAAATTCAAATTTGTGTCGCCTGCGACATTTGCAAATAAATCATAAAAATTGTGGACATTGTAGAATATTTGCCGAACATCAGCATCATTTACGCAGTCTATTAAAACATGTTTAATTGAATAATTGGAATTACACGGAATATACATTCCGTTGTCGTATAGTAAACCTTCCGCATTGCAAACCTTCCCCTGGGGGTAAATGTACTATATAGCAAACATCCCCTCATCCATAGGCAATCATCTCCCCTGGATATTTTGCTATATAGTAAATGTTCCCCCTTAATCCTGATCATTACTATTGATTCTGAATTTAGCACCTTAATCGTGTTAATTTTAATTGTTATAAACCATTAATTATATCCGGTTATGATTAAAAGGTAAAAAAAATGTACGGAGCCATTTTGTACTATTTGAGTAGGTAGGAAGGTTTACTATGCCGAATAAATACTATATAATAAACGTTCCCACATGGGGGAAGGTTTACTATATAATAAATCTTCCGGGGGCTTAATCTACTATGGGGGAAGGTTTACTGTATGACTACGGTCGTTCCTCACTTTTTAAAAAGTAACTATGAGTAAGTTCACTATGACCTTTTCGACATCTGGTCAAGACTACCTGTTTAGACCGTAAGAACAAGGAGTCTTACCAACTATGGAATGCATTTCGTGCAAGTGTTTATAAATTTGCTGGTAGCAAGTGCCTTGCCAGCATTTTAAAATATATTTCATAATAAAAGGCCTAAAATCAGAATAAGGGACAGAACAATTGGACATAGGATCATCCCATGTTTCCTGGTCAGCGACTGTGCTCCCATGGATACCCGTATGACTAAAGATCCATGTAAAATGACATGTTTGCAATATCAACAAAGCTTTTATAAATTTAAGCTATTTTTTATAAATAAAAGAAATTTGAGCTCTACAACTCTCAATTACCAACAGGCAAGAAAGAGAATTTGATTTTAGAAACAATAATATATAGTAATATATCAAGGACCAATTTTATCAATGTTTATATTTTTTATTTGTAGAATGGATTACAAAGCAAGTCTTATTTTCTGCATTTAACTGCTATCATTTCCAACCAAAGTTGAAGGTATGTTTAGTCTTATAATATGTATGTGTTATGTTGATATTATATTTTCGAATCGCCACCATATAACCGAAATTTTGTTGAAAGTGGCATTAAACACCATTAAACAAGCAAACAATATATTTTCTCATCACACACGTTAGAGCACCTAGACACCCTACACAATAGGCAATTGAATTTAAATCTCAATTAAATCTCGGGTGTAATTTAATTTCATGTACATTTCAATTGCCACCTAAATTTACTCAAGGTTTATGCAATCAAGGGACTTACTCCCGGCCACTAAATTTGCCCCAGTGATTTTTATTACTGTCAATGTATTACCCACTTAAAAAGTAATAAGGGACGCCATTATACTAACCCTTCTTCGCTGCAACTCCTTCTGTTTTTGTTTTTTTATTATTTTCAATTTCCCATCGTATCGCTTCTACCGAACTTTTAAATGATATGTCGCATACTGTTTCCTTTGGGCACATGAAGACACACCCAATTATCGATCCAAACATCGAAAAATTCCAAAAAGTACAACATCCTGGACACACGATGTTCGGAAATTTTCGACGCATTTCATACAAGGATTAGATAGCGTTTGAAAGGCCTGAATTGCAGTCAGATAATTTAGCGGGAAACGCCATTCTATTTGTTATCCCTGTACGAATTAAACTTTCAGTTATGATACAATGATGCGACTACTTCGATAGTTCATAGTTAGATACAACTAACAAATTAAATGACCTGTACACTACACTATGTACAAAGGGGAATAACACTACTTCACTTATACTACTCTTCATATTTAAAAAATCACATTAAACTGTATAGCTTGGTTCTCCTTCGATAATAATTAATCCAAAATGCTATAAATATTCATTTACTTCCATGAATAATGTAGTACTAGTCGAGGACAAATTATCGCCAAGTACCAATTATCCTCAATTCTGCGCCTCATCTAATTTATATCCTCAGTCGAGGATGTCACATTATATACACTGTCTGATAGCTGAACAGTTTAACTAAATTTAGATCCATACTATGCTGAGTCTACCACAATGTCAGTTATACATTCATAATGTGCGAGCGTCAGCGAGCTATTTGTGGTATACATAGCTTGACAAACATAGCTTCACATACTGATGGCTATATATTTCTTCGGCACATTGTAAACATGTTCCGTGTAGCACACATACACACTCTACTAATGAAGATCTTCTTAACATAAAGCGCAAAGGTGATCCTAAATCTCGGACCCTCTTTCGTACGCCCGATATCACTGAAACCGAGAACCCATATGTAATAAAAGTAATTTTGCTAGCTTGCCCTACTAATATTATTATTTTTAAATTTTATTAAATCTCTTCTGACATACTGACAAAAATTTTATTTCTGCGTGGAAGTTAACCCGAATAATCCAGTCGTTACATTACTCTCCCGCTAGTCGCTGCCTTAACCTCATCCAGCTATTGTGCCGATAGAGGGCGCAGTATTATTCGAGGTACGTGGAAGTTAACTTTTGAGATCTCGTAGGGAACAACGAGAGTTCGATTGAATGAGACTAAATTCACCCCTAAAAGAAGTCGTCCCAGATATATCTAGGCCGAAAAATCTCGACACTATTGTGATGCACTGGATGTGCGAACATTCATGGCCGTGCCTGTTTCATATTACTATTTAGTATTGACTTAACAAATATTAGTAATGGAATATAAAATAAACGTTAGAGAATACTGCAGGATCAATCCAAAATAAATAATCCAGAGAAACTGGGAACATATGGTGCACAAAACGAAGACAAACAAAACATAAATACAACACAATATTTGCTGGACACCACTATGCGCAAACAACAAACGCAACTAACGTAAAGACCTGAGCCCTCACACAAACAACAGGAGAAATCGTAACGCACATAGAGCTTTATTCATGTTATTTGTGTGTTTGTTTGCGCATAGTGGTGTCCAACGCATATGATGTATTTGTTCTGCTTTTCCTTGTCTTGTGTACCATATGTTGTCAGTCTCTCTGGCTTGTACATTTTTGATTCTCCCTTCAGTATTCTTTAGCGTTTGCATAATCAAAATCAATATATAGGTCAAACATGTACAGATCTAATTAACATATCATATATTTATTGTGTCTTTTATTTTTCGGCGAATCGGCAAAATAAAAATATTTAAAGCAAAAATACAACAAACATTTAATGTTAATACAACTGGCTTAGTCAAGTATGTAATCCAAATTAATATAGGATTGTAATGTATACGACAGCATCTCGTCTGATCTTTGCTATTGAATGGAGGTATGTTACACCCTGTAGACATTAAATGTACATACCTCCCAGTAAGCCATTCCTGTACATGTGAACTATTTTTCATAAATTATTTTTTTTATTGAAAAGGCAGGTACATGTACATATGATAGTTGCGGCCCATTGAGCAAGTAGTTAGTACAGTACAAAAAAAAAATAAACAGAATACTACACAATTTTGACATACGAGGTATTCTGAGACAACGAATTTGCACTTAAGAAATTAAACTGACCAAACTGCATATGGGTAATAACAAAATTACCGAACTCCAAACAATCTTCCAAAGGGAAAGTAAATAAACAAAAGTATATAAACAGACCAAATCAGTCAACGTTGTGAATACGTAAAGTGCTAGCTGGGTAAGCTGCACCACATTGAAAAATTAATTATACAATATTTTCCTACCATTTAGTTGTTTTAGATAGCAGTTTTAACTATAGGGCAAACATAAACAAACAATATCAATGATCATGGTGAAATATAACAACAACAAGTTAAAGCATCTCCTATAGTCGTGAACAGATGTAGAAAGATAGCCTGTATAGTTAATACTATAGTAAATAAAGCTCTGTGTTTTCATTAGTATACATATTATAAAGTAATGTTTGTATATAAACACTACTACAATGTGTAGAAAACAACATATTTACGTGTAATAATAGAATTATTTCAATGTAATTACCTCTATCCTTCAAAATTGTATTTCCTTCGAGAGTGAAAGTAGATTTTTGGAAAACCTTTTGTGAAATAGCTAATGAATGATTGTCTCGTCATGTATATGGTGGAACTAACAATTGTACTATTTTTGCTTGTTGACAGCCATTTTGAATATAAAAACAATATTTAATATGGTAAAAAATACATTGATTATACCATATTATGTAGGCCAGGAAGGGTTAGTAATGGCGTCCAGTATTGTTTTTTAAGTAGGTAATATATTGGCAGTTTAAAAAAGTCAATGGGAATAATTTAGTGGCCAGGAGCAAGTTCCTGTGACGATGTGGATTGCACAAACCTTGATGTTTAAGTGTTAATTAAAACTTGATTTAGCCTTAGATTAAATTGACGTTTGTGTAATTCAGTCTGTGTGCTCTCGCGTGCGGGATTCGAAAATATATTGTTGCTTGATGGTGTTTAGTGCCACTTTCAACAACATTTTGGTTATATCGTGGCGACTCGAAAATATCATATCAACATTATACAATTATTGACTTTGATATAGGTTGCTACAGGGATTTATCAACCTGAAGAAAGTTATATTCACTGAGCCGAAGGCGAGGTGAATATTGCTTTTTGAGGGTCGATAAATCCCAGTAGCAACCTATTCCAAAGTCAATGATCGTTTTATTATATGATTATACATGGGAAAAAACGTTTCCGGCATATTTTTAGCTTTTAAATATGTCCGGAATATTTTGACAGCTAGATTTGTTGCTCTACGCGTGTTTTTGGAATCTTTTTCTTTCAATATTCTTCTGAATTCAGCCTCGTCCACTGTGGCAAACCGTGCAGACGACAATTCATTGTCCATTTTATTATTTTTTTATGTACAGACGTCAAGACATTCTCTGATAGAGAATGACGTCAAGGAAGCCCGGATGAAAGACGCCCCCTGATTAGCCAATGTTGCCGAGAGACGTAAAATTTGATTGGAACGTGGAATTCTGGAATCTATATTTCTATTTTTAGCCCAAACTGGGGTGACATTACAGTCCACACTACCTATGAGCTAATTTTAGCTCATCTGAGGCTGACATCGCACGTACGCATTACTTTTCAAGTTGATTTCAGCCAATTAGAAACTAGACAAAGTTCGATCATATAATAAACATGTATGTCATACATATTATGAGACTGGCATAGCTCCAACCTTTGCTGGACATGATAGCAGTGAAATGCAGAAAATAAGAGCCGTCTTGTGAGCCATTCTGCAAACAATAAATATATTCATTTATACACTTATTGCCTGATATATTACTATTTATTAATTAACTCTGATTCATTAGCCTTTATATGATCAAATCTTTCAATATAATATAACATATTTCACCGGGGCCAATACCGCTAAACCCAGTCCAATACGGAAAATATCCGTATTGGACTGGTTTTTGCGGTATTCACCCAATGAAAGTTAATTAATAAATGTATCATTACGTAATGTTTTTTCCATACTGGCCTAGTTATAGGTCCTCGATCTGCTGTATTGGACTTTGGCTTCACTTCAGGCCAATACAGCCGGTCTCGGACCTACATTTGTGTATAGCTA
>MJUT01058822.1:76322-106861 GCA_002080005.1 Gigantidas platifrons | reverse complement strand
ACAGACAACACAATTACCAGAAGCCGTAAATCAAAGGACAGACAACACAATTACCAGAAGCCGTAAATCAAAGGACAGACAACACAAATACAAGAAGCCGTTAATCAAAGGACAGACAACATAATTTCCAGAAGCCGTAAGTCAAAGGACAGACAATATAATTACCAGAAGCCGTAAATCAAAGGATAGACAACACAATTACCAGAAGCCGTAAATCAAAGGACAGACAACACAATTACCAGAAGCCGTAAATCAAAGGACAGACAACACAATTACAAGAAGCCGTTAATCAAAGGAAAGACAACATAATTATCAAGCCAAAAGGGACAATGGGACAAACCACGATCCACAAAACACCACAGAGAAAACCAAAAAAAGGGGCAGCACGAAGTATTTCAAACAAAAATTGATGCAACAATTCACCGGAAGTCTATTAAAGTACATAAGGAAGGTGTTATAACATAATTACATCAACCTTCTACACTGACTTGCTATACCTATGCTATTCAATAATCCACCGGAAAAATATTAAAATATGAGGATTTTGTTACATGTACATATAGCGCATATCAGGCAATACCTTCTTGGATTCATTTCCTACTCCGTGGGTTACCTGGAGGGGTGGTCACCTCCGTTACCGGAGGGGCACTGACTTACGCGGTATATTTGGCGGTCAGTTAGTCTCCCAGGGTCTTGGCAAAATTATGCTGTGGCCCATTTCTTTCCACTTTGCCATTTAGATAATGAAACTGGATTGGTCATGTATGTATATAAATATATTGTTTATATAGAATATTATAATCATATATAGTTGTTCGTTGTGTGAGAGCTACCAAATGGCTAATGTCACTATCTTGCAATTAATGCGCCATCGGTAGGTAGAACAGAGGACTTTTAAATTGCATATTAAACATATCAAACTTTATATCAACATCAAGCTTGTTTAATGTGTATCTCACTAATACAATAGTTGCAAGTCTTTGATGGATTGTGGTGATGTCACCTCCATTTGAATGCACGTGCATATTGAAATCTTTCTACCACTGTTTTTGTCAATTTTAAGAAATTGTTGTATAGTAATTTATTTGTGCAGTTTGGTCTTACAAGAGTATGACGAACTCGTGCAAATTGCGTCAGAGACATTTTTATATTAAGACAAAATGTTTTTTCCAGATTTAAATGTCTAATATGAAAAAATTATTTCTCCCCTTCAACGAAGGAATGAAGGGAGACATATTATTTTAGTTGGGCTTTTTTTCATCTAATGCTATTTGAACTCAACCAACCTTGTTCAGACTGTAACTCTTTTATCCTTTAATATAGACTTTTGATATTTGCTTTGTATGTGTATTATCATAAGATGCTGTGCTATAGAACATCAGGACCTTCACATGACCTTGATCTCAGGTCTCAATGTCAAATATCTTATCCAGACTGCAATTTTTTTTTATATTTTGATGCTATTTGGTATGTAGGTGTATTATCATATGATGGGGTTTCACGTATCATCACGACCTTCATATGTCTTGGATATTAAGGTCAAATAAATGAATTAAGGGGTCATTTTCGTGTACATAGTGTAAGTCTTTGCTGATGAAATTTGGAATAAAGATGCATTGCCACGAACAATGTGTTGATTATCATCACGACCTTCATGTGATCTTGCCATATCATATACATGTATGTTGGTTTTTATTGTGCTTAACGCCCCTTTCAGCAATATATCACTTATATCATGCTAGTAAATTGTAGTGCTGGAGGAAACCGGAGTATCCGGAAAAAACTCCAGACCTGTCGCAACCCACTGACAAACTTGATCAAATAATGTTGTATCGAGTACACCTCATAACGTTAGTGGTTGGCACTGCTTGGTGTTAGTAATAAATCCAACTACCATACGATCACGGATACAATGCACCGCCATATTATATGTGATCATGCCCCTTGATCTCAAGGTCAACTATCTGAACATAGAGTTAAATCCCATCACACACACCACCAATGAGTTAGTAGAATATCATTGTTGAGAATTTCCTTTACCATAATTACTTCTATAGTTGAAGAAGAGGCATATATTGTAGTCCACTAAAGCAGTTTCTCCTCAGAATTCAGTCGTGGTGTGCTATTTTTATTTGAAATGTTCAATTCACAAAGCTGTGAACAAAAGCTTTGTCTAGGTAATATATTTGCTACTTTAATCTGCTATTTGTAATTGTGTGCATTGTCGCGAGATTATCATGACTCACATATGATATTGACCTTTGAAGTTCAAATTATAAAGGTTTTTTTTTGTATAATTTTTGCACAGATTTAACTCGTTTTACCATTTAATGTAGCCTTAATATATTTATATACGAATCAGCATAATCTTCATGGCATGTATAATTTTGAGGTCATGTCCCACTTATGAGCTTGACCCCAAAAACCACACAATTGTTTTCAAGCATATTTGAGAGCCTTCTTTAGATTTATAGCAAGTTTCTTCACCTAACGATCTCAATACCAAAATTCAATTCTATTTGACCAAGACAAATATCATGTCAGAAAATAGCACATCAGTTCATTCCTAGTCTATTACATACATTCTCAATCTGAAGGTTGTGTATTGTGCTAGAATTTTATATTTTATATTTTATATTTGCTGCCATGGCTTTCTCTGTATACCTGCACTAATTTTCATTACTGATGATCTCCACAAGTAATACAATAAAATCAGTTCATATATCTAAAATTTTGTATTCTATATGTGTACTTCTGAAGAAACAAAGCTAGAAAAGCTATGTAGATGTATAAGAAAAATCAACAGATCAGATATTGTCTTAGCAAATACTTAGTTCCTCCTATTGTTATGTTAATACTAAGGGTTTTTTTCCTCCAGGCAATCTGCTTCAGCACTGACATTGCTTATTATATTCAGTCAAACCTATATTAAGAGGTCACCTTTGGGACCAATAAAAGTGGTCTCATAAAGCAGGTGACCCCTTAAAAGAGATTCAATCCATATAATATTTTTTATTTTTTATGACAGGACACAAAAAGGTGTGACCTTTTAATACAGGTGACTGCTTAATAAAGGTGACCGTATGGGCAGGTTCGACTGCATATGTATTTGTGGATCTGTTATTTGTTAGTCATGCATGTGTTGTTGTGTATTTTTCTGTTGTAGCTTCTCTATATCATTGCATTGTATCGTTTATTTGAAAATAAAGATTCTTGTCTTGTCTTATATTTGCTCATCATACTATTGTGAATTTATTAGAATGAAACAACTTTATTTTTGTTTTTACTTTTTTGATGAGCGTTATTCTTAAACAAATACTGCAATTGTTTATGATATTTTCATGTTCCTAGAAATAACTTATTATCAAAAATGGTGTATTCAAGAATAATGTTAACCCAAAAATAGCACCATAATAAGTCTAATATGTGTGCAAAGATACAAATATATAAATATGTTTCAGGATAAAATAGAGAAGTACAATGAATTAAAATACAGGGGTGAAAAATATTTAATTGTGATAGAAAATAAAAAGAAGAAAAAAACAGTTAAACAAAGACACAGAATAAAAACAAATACAATACAACGTATATGGAACAAAAAAAATAGTGTATGCTTTTGTCCTAGACCCAAAATATATATTAATTTATTTACTGTTGCATACTTAGTGCAATTCAGATTAAAACAAATTGATATAATAATATCTGTGTTCTACATAGGTATATATAAAATTAATCATGAGAAGATACTCTGTAAATAGAAATTATCATTTGTTCAGTTTATTAGTACATTTAGATAATATTTCTACCCTTCTTGATAAATAATTATGAAAGAGACTGCCTAAGCGTAAGGGAACAAGTACTTGATTATCTGTGAAAGGGTGTGGATATCCATCTACAGCCAATTTTTGTTTGTTTGTTTATCATCTAAAAAGTATATATTTTGTCTCCTGATCAATCCGAAATAATTTTTTTAAGTATTAGTGGAATTGTTTTTAATGCCAAAAGCATATTTAAATCAAATCCAAGTCTACTCCCCCACCTCCCCTTTGAAAATCAAATGTTGTCTAATATGTTATAAATCATGATCTGGATAAGCCTGATATTTGAAATAAAAATCCAAGTCTACCCCCTCCCCTTGAGAATCAAATGTTGTCTTATGTGCTAAGCATCTGGATAATCCTGATACATGAAAAGATCATAGAAAAATAAGCATAATGTTTAGATGATTGTTTTAAGGTGTAAAAAATAAACGTATGATATTCATGATTACAGGTGTAATACCACTAAACAATTCTCCATAGCCTTCTATGTTAAATAAAAACAAATTGAGCTTTCATACAGGATTCATCTTAAGTTTAATCTAAGTGACACTCATATCTCATGGAAGGGATACCTAATTGGAAGCTTAACTCCGAAAATCAACATACATTTAATGGCATATACGAAAAAAACGACAGTCCGAAGGTGTCTACCGTCATAAATCCTACTTTCACTTTCGATTTAACACAAATTCAGTGGTTTCCTTCCAATGCAATCATTTTTATTTATTTTAAACCACAAGGACATCCAATATGGAGTTAAAATTATTCTAAAATCTGTAGGTTTCTGCTGACATTCAGTATTTTGCAGTATCTAAAAGGATTTATTTTTTATCCAACAATGTAGGAATCCAGTTTGTGCTTACGTACTACTTTCCCATACGTTCTTTTCGACTGGAACCCATGTTTAGTGGTATTACACCTACACACCAGTCTGGTTTACTACCGTATGTTTTTATCAATGAAGAGCAAGTGATCGTAAGAAACATATTTCGTATATGCATGACGACGCAATCATTCAGTAGCTATTTCACGAAATTCAGTTTTTCAAAAACTTACATGAACTTTCGCAGGAAATATAATTTTGAAGTACAAAGGTAATTTGAGATAAAACCCGTGCCTCCAACTACCACCCAGATTCATTACCTGTCGACAGTCACTTATTAGACATTAGAGCATAAAGGTAATTTAATTAACATAACTGTATTATTACGCTTTCAATGTGTTGTTTTCTATATATACATGCTGTAGTCGTGTTTATATACAAACAAAAATACATATATACTGATGAAAACACAGAGCCTTATTGCCTAGAGGCTATCCATTTAGACAGAACATTTCTACGTATGTACACGACAATAGGACATGCATTAACCTGTTTTTGTTATAATTCACCATGATCACTCATATTTTTGTTTATTGTTGCCTATGTATATTAATCAGTTTCTTTTCAAAATTTCAATATTGTACCGCCTGCGACATTTGTGAACAAATCATATAAATTGTTGACATTGTAGAATGTCTGACGAACATCGGCAACATCTACGCTGTCTATTAAAACATGTTTAATTGAACAATCGAAATTACTCGGAATACATTTCGATCGTTCCTCATAAAAAGGTATGAGTAAACTACTTGTCTACAATGGCCTCTACGACATCTGGTCAAGACTAATAGTTCCTTCCGTTTATTCCGATTATGACAGTAAGAACAAGGAGTGTTGCCAAAACTGGAATGTATTTCGTGAAAATTTCTATAAATTTGCTGGTACCAACTGTCTTGCTAGCGCTTTAAAATATATTTCATAATAAAAGGCTGAAAATTAGTAGAAGGGACTGCGAACAATTGGATACAGGATCATCCAATGTTTCCTGGTCAACGACTGTGTTCCCATGGATACCTATATGACTATGATCCATGTAAAAAGACATGTTTACAATATAAAAAAAAAAGCTTTCCTTAAACTATTTTTAAAATAAAAGGGTTTTGCGTTTTACAACTCTCAACAATATATATCAATATCTCAAGCACCATTTTGTTAATTACTATATATTGTTTGTTTGTAGAATGGCTTACAAAGCAGCTCTTCTTTTCTGCATCTTACTGATGTCATTTCCAACCAAAGTTGGAGGTAGGTTTAGTCTTATGTCTAATGTTGATATTATATTTTCGAATCGCCACCATATAACCGAAATTTTGTTGAAAGTGGCGTTAGACACCATTAAGCAAACAAACAACAGTTTTGTCTAATCCTGTTCGTTAGAACACCTGTACTGGATTACACAAACGGCAAATAAATTTAAGTCTCGATTAAAACTCATGTGTAAATTAATTTCATTTATAATTCAAATAATATTAAGTGTCAGTTAAGTTTTAATCAAGATTCGAGCAACACTAGTCCACCACACGGACTTGTTCCCGGCCACTAAATTTGTCCCAGTGAATGATATTTTACTGTCAATGTATTATCCTCTTAAAAAGCAATAAAGGAAGCCATTAATGACCTTTCCTCACTACAACTCCTTCTATTTTTTTGCATCAATCCTCAATTTTCCTTCTTATCGCTTCTACGGAACTTGTAAATGATTTGTCACATTATGTTTCCTTTGGGCACATGAAGATACATCCAATTATCGATCCAAACATCAAAAAGTTCCAAAAAGTACAACATCCTGGACAAACAATTCTCTGAAATTTTCGACTCATTTCATACAGTGATAAGATAGCTTTTGAAACGACTTGAATGATAGTCAGACAATTTAGCGAGAAACGCCATTTTAGTTATTATCCTTGTATGAATTGTGACTCATGAATTATGATACAATAATACGACTACTTCGATAGTTCTAGTTTCATTAGATACAAATAACAAAATAAATGACAAGTATACTACACTATGTACAAAGGGAATTAACACAACCTCACTTCTGCTACTTTTCATGTTAGAATTGCATAGTAAACAGTATAGGTCGGGTATCTTTCGATCATATATAATCCATATGTTATGTTCATTTACATCCTTAAATAATGTAGTACATATAAGAACCAACATTGACAAAATGTCTTTAATTTAGTCTTCATTGTTCATGCTCCTGTCTATAGAGTTTATATTTCACAACACGTACCTACGTTCAAGCTTTCAGTTTGTATTAAGACTTTTTCCAACGTCACCTCAGTATTTTGAGTGATAATCTGTTAAAATCATCTCATCTTATCTTTAAAAAGGTTTTTTTATTTCCAGCAGATATCAACTCCTTGCTTAATAATATTCTGTCAGTTGCTTACAGATCACAAACGATGGTATTTACAATGGTATTTTGTTTCACTGTTATACCTTATGATTGACTTTTGGTGTTTAACACCACTTGCAGCAATATTTTACATATATCATAGCGATTTCTTATTATTATATTTATACAATGGTTGATGCTATTGGCTCTCTTTAATAGGACTGATCGTATTTATATGTAAACTGTGTCACCAAGATTAAATATATTATATGTAATGTTTAAGATCATAGCATTGGTTACGGTCAGGTCAAACCAAGGACATATACAACTGGTATGTCTTGCGTCGCCGCTAAGTATACGGTAATGAGGAGTAAGAATAGAAAAGACTGGTTGGCCTGCAATCATGATAATATGTCTGAGAGGAGAAACATGTCTACCCGCACTATGTTTCAGTGAGCTAGCATGGTACACATTTAACTAAGCATGTTGGTCTATGCAGCATTGACTTAACAAATACAAAATATAGAATGAACAATCAAACATGGACAATCCAGAGAAAATGGCAATATAATAGTACACAAGACCAACAAAAACAAAACATACACACAACACAATATATGCTTGACACCACTATGTGTAAAAAAAAACACAAATAGCTTAAATCAGACATGAGTCCTCTTACCAACAACCGAACATTGTTTTTTCATGCAGAAATCTTATTAACAGATTTTACAACACGGAATTCAGAATGTGCAAGCACATCATAGGACAAAGCGAAAACTTATATCACGAGCAACACAGACCCCAACAACAACAACAAAAAACTGGGGCGAACTCGTGTGCTCGCTAATGGTAAGCATATCCCGCTGTGATGCCAATCGTATGTTAACAGGCATTTACGTCAGTTATTTAAGCTCTATTTTGTTTTACTCAATATCTGGGTACATAGACACTCGCCAGGGTTGTACGACATCTCTCAATGGACTATTTCAAAACAGAAAAAACGAGAGAAAAAAGAAAGAAAAATAATATCGATTGTTCGTAACTCCCATTTTTAATCACCGTTTATCCAGAAGAGAAAAATGATGGCATCACATTTCCTGCCTATTTACACCCATTTTCACCAAGTCTACATAATTAGCATTTTGCAATGATCCATGTATTATTTGGTTTTTTAGGAGGATGTATGTGTTATGCTTCCTGTTTAGCTACATTTGGTGTAGGAGAGATCATAGCCTATCCAGCCATTCTCACGGCTAGTGGAATAAAATCAGGATCATGGGCAGCATACTGGATGGCATATTACGCAGGTTTTGTTCCTGCAGAGGATTATTTTGCATATTTACAGTCAATCGGTGCTGCTGGAACATCATGGGCCTCATATGGCTCTGTATTTAAAATGTGTACTGCTTGATGTACTGCAAGTGATTATATTGACCCGAGAAATAAAGATAGTCAGTATCCTATAATTGTGTCAAGATAATATTTTTTTCTTATGCGAAGAATATTGGAAACTTGTATATATTTTAAACATAGATATAACAGTTTGATTGAGGAATAAATTATACAATGCTATAATGACCTGTCTATGTGGTGAATGTTAAAAGTTGACACTCCGAGGGAGGTTTGTTTCCCCTACGGCTTTGCTTGAAGGAACACATCATCTTTTGAGGTTTGATAAATTTCTTTTCACCACATACGATGGCAATAACTGTTTTATTATACAAAAAAAAAAAAAAAAAAAACTGATAACGTGCGGATCGTAGTGACTGGGAGCAACTTTGATAATGAAATTATTCAAACAGGCCTTTTATAAACATATATCAATTTATCAATTAAAATATCCCACCCTAACTACCACCTAAACTTTTCTCGTGCAAACTATACTTGTTACTAATTAAAACCTGGAATATGCATACTATGCAAACAGCTTACCCAACTTTATGTATATCTTACATATATAGTTAAAGGGAAAAACCCATTATCAAGGGAAAGGAAATACATTAATTCTCAATATATTTGTGACGTCTTTTTTCTCTTAAAGGGGAAGCAGTAAAGTTAGAAATTATGTTCCAATGTGTTCCCGGTTCGTCAATTTTTATCATAGATTAACTGGATAGAGAGAGGTGGACCTTAGTTTTAGTAATACTTTCATTATTTGGGATCTGTAGATTACAATAACACATATATCTAATAAATCATGACAGTGCGGAAGCACTGACTACTAGGGGGGGGGGGGGGGGNGGGGTTGCCCTCGGGAAGCAATAGTCCACCAGCAGAGGTATCGACTAGGTCATAGTAACAAAACATATATATCAATTTTAGTGTGTACAACGAGCTTCTTGATTGACCTTCATCAGGTACGTGTCTGCAATAACCTTCATCAGGTACGTTACTGCAATAACCTTCATCAGGTACGTTAATGCAATAACCTTCATCAGGTACGTTACTGCAATAATCTTCACCAGGTATGTTACTGCAATAACCTTCAGAAGGTACGTTACTGCAATAACCTTCATCAGATACGCTTAAAATCAAAAGGTCTAAAATCATACCATGGTGTTGATCTTGTGCATTATAAAATGCAAAACATTAGATAGCGAACTGTGCTATAATGGTATTTATGTCACCGATAACGTCGGGAGTTCCAGCTCATTCATGGCGATGTGTGCTCGATACAAAATTATGTGGTAAAGTTTGCCGGTGACTTACGCAAGGTCGGTTGTTTTTTTGTGTAATGAAACAAATGCATCATGTTGGAAGAGGTCATTCCAAAAAAAAATAGTTATTTCCCATACCTACCGACTGGCTATTTTGCTGTTTTTCGACATGTAATGTTCTAACATAGCACCCCTAAGAACAGTTTAGTTTGAAGATACCATAAGTGGTAACCAGCAGGCACAAATCGATGAAGGACCGACAATACAATTGCCAAATAGAAAAGAACACGACGACAAAACATATTTACAAAACACTACATAGAAAACTAGATCGAACAACACTATGATCACTAAAAATCGGGAATGAACTCAGGTGAGGGGTACGTAGTTCCTGTTCCACTAGAGGTAAATTTAGCTACCAGTCAGTAACGGTGTAAGTTCGAACCCCGCTCAGAAGGAGGTGTATTCGATACAGCATTATGTGATACATTTTGTCAGTGTTTGTGATTTTTGGCATGTCTGTGATTTTTTTTCTCGGTTACACCGGTTTCATTCACCAATAAAACTGACCGCCACAATATAACTGTTCAAAATTATTGTTAATAGTGGCCTAATACACGATAACTTTTCTTGAATACAAGCCATACGATATTGTCATAAACCATTGTCTAGAAATTACATGTACTACTCAAAAACAAAATACTAGTGAGGGAAAATGAATATTCATCACTTCACACAATCATTAAAAATAACACTCTATTCTCACTGAAATATTATAGGATGCATCCGCACAATCTTTCCATCACGTGGGTGAACATATCATGGAAGCTAAACTTCAAATGGATATATATCCAATTTGATGAAATTTCCTTGAGCGACTTTCCACCACCAATTGCTCTATGATATCGCAATCTTTTAGTCACATTCTGAGTTTAAGTGCTTTTAAATTGTGCATCTGCAGCTCCCAAACACATATTGACTGGTATTAGAGTTTTCCGAGATCTTGGGCAATAATTAGTGTTTTGGGAAACAATAATCATGCTATATCCAGTCAATATGTGTTTTATTATATTGAACAGCATAAGAGACGAAGCTGCAAGCTATTTTTGTTATTGTAGTATGTGTGTTTCGGGATTTTAGCTTGTCATTGGTAAAATTGTGAGAATTTTGAATTTCCACTGTCATGATTGCCATGTTTTCCTTCAATGAATCAAGAGGATTAAGCTTTCCGAGAAAATATATAATAGTTACCGCTCCACTAGTGACACCCTTCATGTAACTGTTAAATGCGGAGCACCTGAGTTCTCCCCAGTTTTAGTGATGTTCGTTGTTGCTCGATCTTTCATTTTCTACGTAGTGTTTTGTAAAAAATCAGGTTTGTAATTTACAACAAGGGCATTCAGTAAAAAAATCAGGATTGTAATCTACAACATGGAAATTCATGAAACAAAATCATGCTTGTTTAATTTACAACAATGAAATTCATGGCAAAATTCAGGCTTGTAATTTACAACATGGAAATTGATAACAAAAATCAGGATTGTAATTTACAACATGGAAATTGATAACAAAAATCAGGATTGTAATCTACAACAAGGAAATTCATTATGATAATCATGCTTGTAATTTATAACATTGAAATTCATTCTTAAAAATCAGGCTTGTAATTTACAACATTCCTCAATCACTGCCTTGTTTATAATATATTCAAGGTACCAATATTCCTAACGTTGTTTAAAAAAAATATTACTTGGCTCCAACTAATTTCATCTTCCAGAACCCCTCACCTATAAAGAAAAAGAAACAAAGCAGTTCACAACTCTGTTGATATTTGCTGGCGAATTTAGTCTATTACAATTCTCATATTTTCTTCCTTACGGAAATAGGGCACATAAATTAGCACATGTTTCACATTTTGAGCCAAATGATGGCATCAAGCTTGCTGCTATTCCAATGGGCGTAAATCTAAGTACAGGGAGAATAGTTGCACTCGCTATTTAACCTCCTCTTGCAGCAGCTAAACAGGATTCATAACATAAACGTCCTCCTAAAAACAATTTTTTTAAAGTTTAAATGCTAAATAGATAGATTTGGAGAAGATAATAATAAATAGGCAGGCAATGTTAGTCTTTCTCTTCAGGAACACCCGTTCACACTTCCGGTGGTTATGGGAGTTATAGCAATCTATTTTGTTTTTCTCTTTTTCCTGTCGTTTTTCTGTATTGAAATATTCCATTCACTGGAGATGTATAACCCTGGCGAGTGTTTAGGTACAGACGTATTGAGTAAAACAAAATAGAACTTAGATGACTGACGTCGACGCTACGGTCGGTATCAATCTGGCTGACTGTTACGGAATATCCATATCGCAAATGAGAATGGATCATTGTCCTTTCTATGTAGATGTTTTCTGTCCTCTATCACTGCAACGACTTTTCTCGGACTTGACTGTGTATATGAATAACGGGAAGGGTGTCTTATAAGAAGCAGGAACTGCTTTTTTCAGGTGCACCTGAGTTTACCACATACTTTTTGTTGAGGTCCGTGGTACCAATCTGTTAGCATTTTGTGTTGTCTTTTTATGTGTCTTTACGTTCTAAGTTCCATGTTGTTATGTGCGTTACGATTTCTGCATGACAAGGCTGTTCAGTTCGTCTTTACCTCCTGTTGTTTGTGGGAGTGCTCAGGGCCCGTAGGCATAAAACATCTTAACTTAAGTATTACTTAAACTAAGATTTCACTAAGGAATCCCTTAGTTAAGTGATAATCTTAAGTAGTATGCACATAACTACTAAGTTTTTACTTAACTAAGGAAACCTTCAGTGGAAATTTTCGGAACTCTTCTCCATTTACCGTTTAATATATTATATTTATTCATCCTTGGTAATTTCGCTTTAATTTTTCAATACATATATGATGCACGCTTTTATTACTTTGTGCGGTTAAGCATTTAAGGTCGGGTGTGTTTTAATATTACTATTCATGAAACTGTTGAAAATAAAAAAAAGTCTAAAAGGAAGCCAAATTAGACAGATAGAGAAAAAGTTGTATTATTGGAGGAGTGCGAGAAAAGAATAATATGTTCTTACACGAGTCCCTATTGAAGATCTGGGATTTCTTCCACGAGTGTGAGAAATCCCGTCTTTTCACGAGTGGAGCATAGCGGAACGAGTGGAAAGACGCTGAATTTCTCTCACGAGTGAAAGAAATCTCAGATCTTCAATAAGGACGAGTGCAAGTACCTATTGCTTCCGTTTCTTCCGTTTCAACTTTAAAGCAAAGCATGTCTATTTCATTCATTCATTCGCATGTCAATGCAATAAATACACACTTATTTAAAACGGCATTAAATCTATTAGAGGAAATCAGTTAAAATTCAGGTAAAATTGATATTTGAAGCTTTTTTAGATCTACTAAGACGACAATTTATATTACTACAGCAGTCGTAGAATTGATTATACTCTGCCGATTTGATTGGCTGGCAATGTCATGTAAGACAGGGTCACGCGCAGCTGTCTTTATGGCCTGTCTTACACAGAAAACCCAACAAAACGGAGGAAAGGCTATTTTAAAAACAAAGTTGTCCTCATCGATAACTTCTGCTGACAAAAATAGGGCATGGCATGAAATTGCTAATATAATTAATGCCGGGAATTCAGCAAAAAAAGACGTCAAAGAAATTCAGACAAAATGGGACAATATATGTGCTAATGGAAAAATGGAGGTTTCATTACATCTGAATCTTTCAAATAATTCAAAATCATCATATATTTCTAATGGATTAGTTCTATCTCTAAAGATACGCTCCCTTCTCATAGCCCTCCTAACTTCTAGCATTTCGATGCTGGTTAACGTGAAACATTGGACGTGACAATTTTAATTTTGAAATGAGTTTATATGGGCAGACCTGTACAAAGAATCAATGAAAATGTTACATAGCATGAATTCCACGTTTGTCATAAGATAATATACGTGTATGTACAGTTACGTGCACATTTTTAATTTGAAAAACAAGACTTGTGGTTCCAACAACGAATATTGATATTTTTGACACAGTATATCAAGTAAACTACCCCGGAAAAGTTACGTATACTTTCTGTTGAGATATGAATTAATTAATAATTAAAGCCAATAACAATATTTCGGACAATATACCCATCCGTTATCCATTTAAATATGAATATCCACGATATTGACAATTTATCGTGGTTAATTGGTTCGAAGTCGCTGCATTTTACATACATAAGAAACATCAATAGGTACCTTAGATTTAAGTGAAAACTTAAGTGTATTCTTACTTTAAGGAGCTTTATCCATACCACTTAAGTGGAATAGGTGGAGTTACCTTAACTTAAGTGTTTTCTAAGAGAAATCTTAACTTAAGTAGCTTTATGCTTACGGGCCCAGGTCTTTACGTTATTTGCGTTTGTTTGCGTATAGTGGTGTCCAACACATACAGTAATGTGTTTTTGTTTATTTTGTCTTCGTCTTGTATACCATACATTTCCAGTTTCTCTGGATTGTCCATTGTTATTGCCCCTTCGGTAATCTTTAACGTTTATTTTATATTCCATTATTAATATTTTTTAAGTCAATTTTACATAGTATTGTGAATGTAAAACTGACATTGTTGTAGACTCAGTATAGTATATATATATTTTTAATTAGATTGTTCAGCTAACAGACAGGGTGACATCCTCCACTTAGGAGATAAATTCCCTGAGGCGCAGAATATATATACTAAGCCTGCCACATTATTTACCCTGTCTGTTAGCTGAGGCGGAGATTACATACACTAAGCAAGGAATGTCACATGATATACCCTGTGTGTTAGCTGAGGCGCAATATATATATATATATATATATATATATATACTAAGCCGGTCACATTATAGACCCTGTCTGTTACCTGAGGCACATAATATATATACTAAGCCGGGAATGTCACAGTATAATGTCTTTTATTTGCATTTTTCGTATTTCTAGATGTCCCTTTCTGTACCTTTTTAGATTCTTTCTACAATGACGGCAATATATGTGTCACGTCATATTGCATGTATGAGGTGTCTCATGAAGGACAATTATGTACTAAATATCTAAATCAATACAATTTCATATGCAGGAGATTTAATAAACTTTATAAATGTAGCATTAATATATCACATAACAAAATAATCGGTTTGTGAAACAATTTCAATAATTTAAAGGCATTTTGTGTACGATTTTATTGAACAATTTTAACTGTCCATAAATGATTTGCTAATTAAGCTATCATTAAACAGTTATGCTGCAAAAGATACGATGTGTGTTCTTTTTGACAAAAAGACCCTAAAACTATCGTTATCGGAATTATTGTCCAGGATGACAAGAATTCAATTTAACCCGCACCTATTCATATGACATTCTCTGTGAACCCGTCTTGAGCATGCACACTGTTTAGAAACAATAAACCACATGCCAACGCGTGGAAGAAATCGGATTTTGACGGATTCAGAGAGAAAGAGGAATAGAAGTGCAGTATCTTCAAAATGGAACAAATGCAAAATATATTTAGGGGATCAGTTGGACCGTTGGAACGAAATGACAGAAGTGCTACGCGTCCAAACTCACGATGAAGTGGCAACAATTTTGCTTGATAGGTAAGCGAAGCACGTTGCCTTCTTTTCTCAATCGTT
Organism: Gigantidas platifrons; assembly: GCA_002080005.1. Taxonomy (NCBI): domain Eukaryota; kingdom Metazoa; phylum Mollusca; class Bivalvia; order Mytilida; family Modiolidae; genus Gigantidas; species Gigantidas platifrons. The sequence continues at coordinate 91,478 of MJUT01058822.1, read as the reverse complement.
TTTCATATTTTATGAATTTATGATGATACCTATGATCTTTTTCGATATATACAGTTCGACAAAAGTTAAGCACCACCTGAATTGTTTCAATAATATATTTTCTAATAATTAACTTATTTCAAATCGGTTTGCTGTTTTCGTTACCTGTACACACATACTTACTTACCTGTGAAACAGGTTATTAATCGATTATTATTTATGTGTATATGACAGGGTGTGTAAAGTGCCACGTGTACTTTTCAACATTTGTGTTTGCGAACGAAAGCTGATTTTTTTTTGTAGAGTTTTAAGTTTCATTTTCTATTGGTTTGGTATGGTCCGGTGAAAATTAACCATACCAGAAAGGTGGCAAGCTGTTCGCATGCATAACGGTGGTTTTAGCCATAGAAGGGTGGCAGATAATTCCACCATTGTACGACTAATGCAGCGTTTTCGTTTTTAAAGCGCTTTTTTTTTGCCACGTCATAGTCACGTCTTTCAGGATGATAAATATTGATGTAAAACGAATATATCGATACAAATATAGGGTGTTGCTTAACTTTGGTTGGAGTGTATATATTATTCAATATATGTAATTTCGCGCTTGGCAACAGCAAATTATTGTCCATCAGTAGCATAAAACACTTGCATGACAGCATCATTACCATAACATGGAAGGTTTAACCTCCCCCCCCCACTTGTTATTAAAGTGCATGGACAAAGCCAAGAAAGTGGCCGGTTGTGTATTTGTGTGTTAGTGGTAATGTAGTTGTGTGTTAGTGATCATGTATGTGTGTGTTGTGTGTTAAAGGAATCGATTTCGCCTCTTTCTACGATTTTTATATTTGATCTTGTAATTTTACCGACAGTGTATTTTTGAACACATACTGTGTTGTGTTTCTCTTCGTCTTATGCACCGTATGTTTCAGTTTCTATGGATTGTCCAATTTTGATTATATTATATTTATAGTTCATTGTTTCGATAGAGTGTATTCACTAGTCTTGAGTTTTTTTCAATACAATATTTAGTTAATTTTCTGTCCCCTCTGATTGACTGATTAGTTGCATGTCTAGAACATGTTTGAATAATACTATAAAGTCCATGTAATTCTTGATATTTGTAAATAGCAATGAATGTATCATACATCTGAAAGTTAGAACTATTTATTTTTCTGACTCAAAAACAAAAATTGTATCGACAAATTAATTCACAACTGACGACAACTAATTTTTTTTCATATTTCTTATTTGAATGCTTTGTTCACTTTTACATGGAGGGAATTAGTTGAATTTTGACGAGGTGGCGATAATGCACGGGTGAGGTTGGGTTATTTCCCCTTGTACGTACTGTAGTGTACTTGTCGTTTATTTTGGTATTTGTATCGAGCTAGTCGTATCATTGTATCATATTTCATAATTCATAATTCAAAGCTTCATTTATACAGGGATAACAACTAGATTGGCATGTCCCGCTAAATTGTCTGACTGCCATTCTGGTTGATTCAAAACTCTCTTATATGAAAGTCGTCGAAAATGTCCGAAGAATGGGTGTCCAAGATGCTGTCATTGTGGAACTATTCCATGTTTGGATCGATAATTGGATGTGTCTTCTGGTGCCCAAAGCATAAATGATGTAATAATTAATGAAGGGTAATAGCAAAATTACTGAACACAGAGCAATCTTCCAAAGGGAAATGCAAAACTCATAAATCAATAAACAGAAAAAAGCAGTCAACAACCGGGAAACTGGAAAAACCGCAATGGCCCTGACTTGGTACATGCATTTCTAAAGAAATGGTGGATTAAATCAGATTTTACGGCGCCAACATCTCGCTTCCATTACGGTTCAAAGATTCCGGTTGTCACTATAACAGCATTTATAACAATACTGGAAACAATAGGTAAAATAGTAGTCAAACAGTACAATCATTGCAAAAGAGATTATTAAAAAGATTGGCAGAAGCGACAGTATGGGAAATTAAAGAATAACTAAAATAGAAGGAGTTGATGTGAGGACGGGTTAGCAATGAGCTTCCCTTTTTGCCTTTTTAAGTGGGTAATACATTAACAGTACAATAATTTCAGTGGGGCAAAATTAGCGGTCGGGAAAAAGTCCCTGTGCTGGACAAACTTTGATTAAATTTAAGTGACACTGAAAACTTAATTGACACTTAACATTACTTGAAATGTACATGGAATTAATCTACACCTGAGATTTAATTGAGACTTAAATTTAATTGAACTTTGTGTAATCCAATCCAGGTGTTCTAACGTACGGGATCAGAAAATATAGTGTTTGTTTAATGGTGTTTAACGCCATGTTCAACGAAACTTTGGTTATATGTTGGCGATTCAAAAATACAATATCAACATAAGACATACCTATTGTTAGACTAAATTAAATATACCTTCAACTTCGGTTGGAAATGATAGCAGTAAAACGCAGAAAAAAAAGAGCTGCTTTGTAAGCCATTCTACAAACTAACGATATAGTCATTGATAAAATTGTTGCTTAATATATTACATATATATTATTGTGTGTAAAGAAAGAATGCAAATTATATAAATCAAGCTCGGTAATTGCTGAAATGTTGTGATTGTGATATGTGGTACGAATACTGTGTCCCTCTACTTTGTATTTGTCTGGATTAACAGTATGATCAAGCCAATACCCCTTTATATATCTGTTTAATTACACAGAAAAGCAACGACCTGCCGCAAGCTACAGACAACTTCATCACATAATGATGTATCGAGTACACCTCGCCATGAACAGGCTCGTACTCACGACGTTAGCGGTCACATCGGTTTCTTCGTGTAGAAATCTGATATAAATCATGCAATATATTTGACACTTACGAGGGTTTTATTATTTCGGTAACACATGTAGGCCATTATCATAACAACCTTGTTCCCCCCCCCCCCCAACGTCTTCGGAAGGATGTCAGGAGAACGAGACACATATGCCTCTATGAAAACCCAACACTTTTAGGTAATTATCTGGATGCAAAGCCACGTGACGCATCAGGAATATCATATTAGGCTTTCGATATCATTAGTGAACACTCTTCATCAATAGGCAAGACATACAGACCCTTACTGCTTGAGAAAACAAAATATGTTGTAACCGAGATATATTTTTAGCTTGGATCATAGGAAACCTTTTTTTATTTTTTATTTTTGCTGGCTTTGCTGACCTGTATAACTAAAGAATATAAATAACAATACATCTAAGTTCCAAATCTCAAATAATATTTTTACACACTAAATATTGCACAGAGCAATACACCAACTGGTTTACTCCTGTATGCTGTATGTTTTTATCAATGAGGTCCAACGGATTATAAGTACATGACGCAGCAATCACTTAATAGCTATTTCGCGAAATCCAGTTTTCCAAAAACCTGCTTTAACGTTCGCAAGAAATACAATTTTGAAGGAAAACGGTAATTTAATTGAAATAACTATAATTATTACGTTATAATTTGTTGTTTTCTATAAATACACAATGTAGTCGTGTTTTTATACAAACATTACGTTACAATACATATATTCTGATGAATATTCAGGGCCTTATTGATAGAGGCTATCCATTTAGACAGAACATTTCTACATCTCTACACGACTATATGACACGTATTAACTTGTTTCCGTCATATTTCATCATCTTCTTTGAAAATTGTTTATTTATTTTGATCTTTTTTTTCATTTTGTCCAATATATAATAAAATACTAATAACTTGATATTTTTTTTTAAATAGTTTTCTCTTGGGGGCTCGCCAACAAAGATGCAATAAAAATCTGATGTTGATTAGATCTGTGCACTATTATGATATTATTACTTAATGATTTCCTTACGTATTGGCCTAGCTATTAGTCGGAGGGTATATGTACATGTAGTGACCCGATTCGAAGCGGATGGTCAATGCAGCTATCCAAGGACTAATAACCAGGCCAATTATGTACGGAAATCATCTCGTCTTGATATATTTATTAATTAACAATAAAACATTGTCTTATGTGTTTGTCTCCCTTCGCCTCAAAGAGTTCCTCATTTTGATAAATTCAAAACAATAACAGGATTGAATTTTTTTAGCATGAACAATGATTTTTCAATTACTGTATGGTTTCATTGCATTGACTCTTCAGATGAAGCAATCTCATTTGTTTGTTTTATTTCGCTTCCTTTCCATTCAGACGACAGTGACAGAACGTCTCTATTGATGCGTATTGAAATCTAAAGAGAATCCGGAACGCCAATAATGGCCGGATCAAAGACAGATAATACGAGAAAACATTCGCAATGGCCGATTTGTACTATGTGCAACACAAAGGCAGTTGTCAACTTATCTATGTAAATATAACAGTAGTTAATTAATAATGAACTATATTGATTACACTTATATACTAGATTAAGCATATATGATAGCACCAGTTGCCAATAATTGTCATAATCTTATATCATGTATATTATATATCTTTATCCTCATAACCAAACTACATGATGAAAAGATAAATATCAAACATACAACATATTTACATCAGATTAAAGTAAACAAATCGACAGATACATAAGGACATAATTTAGATAAGAGATACAATTGACAGTTATTAATTGTCTGTGCAAATATTCAATAAAATAGTGTTTGTAAACACAGTTTTTCGGAAATTCACGAAGTGAACTTACGAACATTGACGGAAAGGCTTGTAATAACATTCCAGAAGCAGTTAATAAACTTGCTTTTTCAGCCCGCTTCGGCCATTCTTTTGAAACTGGATGAAATAAACATGAATCTTCTTATTATTCTACACAAAACTCAAAGTTTTGTCACATGGTACAATTGTAGCTATACATATCTACAAGTATATGGTAAATATCATTATCCGAATTACCCAACTATATGGTAAAGAGATAAATATAAAAAAATACAAACATATTAACACGAGGTTTAAGTAAGCAATTCAATAGCTGCATAAGGACATACTTTACTGTTAACTGTATTTTTGGGGAATCAACCTGGTTCTGTCATGATTAATTTCAGTGCATTCGTATAAATAATGATGCTCGTCTCCCAACTCCATCCTCTGAAACAAAGTGCATCCTCTATTCTCTCGATTTATATTTCGCCACCGATCGATTTGAATGGGTAATATGTGATTAGAAGTACGGAAACGACAAAGTAAGAACTTATTTTTCCAAATTTCCAAAATAGCCTTCCTTTTTGTATAACTTAAGACTTGGGTGGATTATCTACAGGTGTGTTCCAAGTCTGTTTAAATCTTAAAAACATTACTCAACATTTAATTTCTGATATACAATTCTGGTATTACAATATATGGTGTATATCTAATTAACCACTCTTTTGTAAAATATTCTGGATATTATTTTATCTATAATAAAACCAAAAAAAAATCTCTTATAAAATTATTGATTACCTTTATAACTTCACTATATTATGGAATGTCATTTTTTTACTGAAAATCAAACCCAACAAATAAGTAGATATCGTATTCAAAGGCCAAATAATACATTGAAATTTAAACAAATTATGTGTACTTCTGAAAAAACAAAACTAGAAAAGCTATGTAGATTTATAAGAAAAATCAACAGATCAGATATTCTCTTTACTAATACATAACTCATTCTGTTGTTATGTAAATATTGTATGTACAGTCAAACCTGTATTAAGAGGTGGCCTTATAAGACAGGTGAGCCCTTAATAGAGGCTCAATTCATATAGGAGAGGACAAGAAAAGGGTAATATTTTAAGACAGGTGATTGCTTAATAAAGGTGACCGCTTGGGGAAGTTCGACTTTATATGTATTTGTGTATCTGTTATTTGTTTGTCATGTATGTGTTGTGGTGTGTTTTTCTGTTGTAACTCCTCTATATCATTGCATTGTATGGTTTTTATTTAAAATAAAGATCATTGTCTTGTCTTGCAGCATTTAACGTTATTAAAAGTAATGAGTGAGTTATTTTCTCATCATACTATAATGCCTTTATATGGTAATTCTTAAACACATACTTCAATTGTTTATGATATTTTCATGTTCCTAAAAATAACCTATTATCAAAAATGGTATATTAAAAAATAGTGTTAACCAGCAAATAGCCGGATAATAAGTATATAATGTGTGCAAAGATGAAAATATATAAATATGGTTCAGGATAAAATATAGAAGTACAATGAATTAAAATACAGAGGTAAAACAGTATTTGATTATAATAGAAAATAAAAAGAAAAAATTTACATATCTGAACAGTTAAACAAAGACACAGAAAAAACCCAAATAAAATACAATGTATATGGAACAAAAATGTTAAATTATACTTTTGTCAGGGACTATTGTCCCTGGAGCTTTTGTCCTATACCCAAAATATATAATTTATTTACAGATACATGGTTAGTAAATTGAAAAAATCTATTGATATAAAAATATCTTTGTTCTACATAGGTATATATAAAATCAGTCATGACAAGATACTGTTTAAATAGAAATTATCATGTGTTCAGTTATTTAGTACCTTTAAATAATTATACCTTTCTTGATAAATAATTCTGAAAGAGAATGTCTAAGCTTTAGGGAACAGCTACTTGATTAACTGTGGGAGGGTGTGGATATCTATCTACAGCCAATTTTTGTTTGTTTGTTTATCTTTATGAAAAAAAAAAAACTTTGTTTCTGATCAATCTCAAATATTTTTTTTAAAGTTATCAGTGGATTTGTTTTATGCCGAAAAACATATTTTAAAAATATCTTAGTCAACGCCAATCCCCCTCCCCTCCCCCTTGAGAATCGAATGTTGTCTAATATGTTATGAATCATGATCTGAATAAGCCTGATACATAAAAAGATCATAAAATATAAGCATAATGTTTAGATGGTAGTTTTAAAGGGGCAAAACAAATAAAGTGATGATATTTATGATTACAGACCAACGCACCGACTGGTTTACTCCCGTAAGTTTTTATCAATGAAGAGCAACACATAGTAAGAAACATATTACGTATATACATAACGAGGCAATCATTCAATTGCTATTTCACGACATTCTTTTTTTCAAACATTTACTTTCACTTTCGCAGGAAATACAATTTTGAAGTTCAAAGGTAATTTGAGATATAACCCGTGTCTCCAACTACCACCCAGATTGATTGACTGTCGTCACTAGATATTAGAGCATAAAGGTAATTTGATTGATATAACTTTATTGTTACGTTTCAATGTGTTGTTTTCTATATATACATACTGTAGTCGTGTTTATATACAAACAATACATATATACTGCTGAAAACACAGAGCCTTATTGCCTAGAGGCTATCCATTTAGACATACTATTTGGACATCTGTACACGACTGTAGGACATGCATTAACCTGTTTTCGTTATATTTCACCATGATGATAACTATTTTTTGTTTATTGTTGCCTATGTATATAAATCAGTTTCTTTTCAAAATTTCAAAATTGTGTCGCCTGCAACATTTGTAAATAAATCGTATAAAGTGTTGTCTTTGTAGAATGTTTCCTGAACACCGGCAACATCCACACAGCCCATCAAAACATCCTTAATTGAATAACTATAATTTACACAGAATACCTTCCGGTCGTTGCTCATTATTTAGCAAATATCTATGAGTAAGTCTACTGTGACCTATGCGACACCTGGTCAAGACTACTTCTTCCTTCCGATTATGACAGCAAGAACAAGGAGTCTTGCCAACTATGGACTGTATTTCGTGCAATTTTTTAAAAATATGTCGGTACCAACTGTCTTGGTAGCGTTTTAAAATGTATATCATATTATCTGATATTCTCACACAGCAGACGACGTCTCTCGCAGATATTTCATAAACCACAAAAAATGATATGACATCGCTGTCCAGTTATATTGCAACAGGTGACCCACATTTTACTACCTGACAGAAAATCAATATATTGTGTACTTAGTAATGGCAGTGTTTATGTTAATAGTGTTCAAAATAGAACGTAATAGTCATGGTTTTAATGTATAAAATGTTGATGTTTTGTTCTATGAGTAAACTAACAAAAACTTTAAATAGATGATACTCGATGTCCCCACTTCAGAAATTTTGACTTTAAAATGATAGTTTTTATTTTAATAGTGTTCAAAATAGAACGTAATAGCAATGTGTTTTATGTATAAAATGTTGATGCTTTGTTTTATGATTAAACTAAAGACAAGTTTAAATATTACCGTGTAGTGTATTTCAATAACCACAGAAAATGTTATGACATCGCTTTCCATTTATAGTCACTAATATGACCCACATTTCATTACATGACAAAAAATCAATAATCGTTCTCTGTGACCTTTGTGCAAGGATAAACGTAATTTATATTTTTCCTCTTATTAATGTTGGAACATTCTGAAAAAAATGCTATCAGTCTCGAAATGTTATATATTCCGTTTTAGAGGGCAGTGGTTTTGTTAAAAGGTTCCGCTGACGCCTCACCTTTTAGCAAAACCACTGCCCTCTAAAACGGGATATATAACATCTCGAGACTGATAACGTATAATAAAAGGCTTAAGATCAGTATAAGGGACAGAATAATTGGATACAGGATCATCCAATGTTTCCTGGTCAACGACTGTGTTCTCATGGATACCTATATGACTTAGGATCTGTGCGAAATAACATGTTTACAATATCAACAAAGCTTTTATCAATTTAAACCGTTTTTAAAATAAAAGGGTTTTGAGTTTTACGACTTTCAATGATATATATTTATATATCTAGCACTATTTTGTTCAATGACTATATATTTTGTTTTGTAGAATGGCTTACAAGCAGCTCTTATTTTCTGCGTTTTACTGCTATCATTTCCAACCAAAGTTGGAGGTATGTTTAGTCTCATAATATTTATGTCTTTAGTTAATATTATATCTTCGAATCGCACCGATATACCCGAAATATAGTTGAAAGTGACATAAACACCATTTAACAAACAAACAATATATTTTCGCATCCTTCACGTTACAACACCTGGGATGGATTACAGTTAAGTCTCAATTAAATCTCAGGTGTAAATTAATTTCATGTACATTTCAATTGAACTTGTTCCCGGCCACTAAGTTTGCCCCAGTTATTTTTATTACTGTCAATGCATTATCCACTTAAAAAGCAATAAGGGACGCCATTATTTACCCTTCTTCGCTTTAACTTCTTCTATTGTTTATTTTTATTATTCTAAATTTCCCATCGTATCGCTTCTACCGAACTTTTAAATGGATTGTCACATAATTTATCCATTGAGCAAATGAAGACACATCCAATTATCGATCCAAATATTGAAAAGTTACAAAAACTACAACATCCTGGACACACAATGCTCAGACTTTTTCGACGCATTTCATACAAGGATAAGAAAGCGTTGGAATTGACTAGAATGGCAGTCTGAAAATGTAGCGGGTAACGTCGTTCTTGTTGTTATCCATGTATGAATATACTAAACAACGTTCAAAGGGAATTAATCCAATATCACGTATACTACTCTTCATATTAAACAATCATAGTAAACAGTACAGTTTGGGTCTCCTACGATCATAAGTAATCCTATATGTTATAATCATTTACATCCTTAAATAATGTAGTACATATAAGAACCAGCATTGACTAAATTTCTTTAATTTCTTCTTCATTGTTCATGCTCCCATTTATGGAGTTTATATTTCACAACTCGTACCTACTTTCAAACTTGCATTTTGCATTCAGACTTTTTACAACGTCACCTTAGTATCCTGAGTGTTAATCTGTTAAAATCACTGATTTTTAAAGACTCACGTCATCTTATCTTTAACAAGGTTTTTTTGCTTCAGATATCAACTCCTTGTTGAATAATATTCTGTCAGTTGCTTACAGATGACGAAAGATGATATTGACAATTATATTTTGTTTCACTATTATGTCTTATGATTGATTTTTGATGATTAACGCCACTTTCATTAATATATCAGCTATATCATGGTCATATCTTATGATCACCTTGTATACTATCTAATATTTAGATAATGGTTGGACTATCGACTCTCTTTAATATAACTGATCTTATATGAACACTTCTGTGTCATCAAGATTAAATATATTATGTGTAATGATCATCGCGTTGTTTACATTGATACTGTTCGCCCGTTTATATGTGAGGATTGGCATTTTATTCACATGTGGAAATAACTTGCATGATCGCATTATTTCATTAAGAGGAGTGATTAGGCAAAAACAAAATAGCTCCGGGTGGCCCAATGAGTTAGGTAGTTGGATTACCTAACAACTCATAGAAGCCTATCACCAATATGGCGTGAGTCCGCGCCCGGCTTTGTAAATTGGAAAAAAAGGTACACTAGACTCGTGTCGTGTCATGGGACATATGGGGAAACCCCATCACAGTAACCCTATGGACATATGTACCAACAAATGAAAATGACGTTTACTCGACAATATGAAAATGTTATTAAACAGCTTTGCATGCTACGAGCAATCCGATTGACAGAAACATGTTACAACCATATTTGGAGTTATATATTAATGAGATAAGGACATTCACAAGATATAAACAATCTATCTTCTTGTTTCGGCTGAGTTCCCGCCTGTATACCCACGCTGGACCAACGACTAACGTCGTTACATCCCTGAACTCATCAGCATCACGGAACCAACGTAAAGGGACTTTCCCCCTACCTTATATATTAGGTAGGCCATCTTGTCAACAATTGACGTTCATAAACAATAAAGCCATTTGTTTTAATTTCATACCAACTGCTCAATTCTATTGAATTATTTTAGAACAATTATATCAAACTGACTTCGTAATCCAGGTAGGGTTATATTTTAACTGCTAACCGACTTTATTTGAGAAGCACCGGCTTATTTGATATGGAAACAAACTGTCACCGGCGTGGTCACCGGCGGTGACAAATGTGAACAACAACCTCAAGCTGAAATAAAATGTTTTCCAGCTTATCATCGACATACACCCGCAAGATTTACATCACCAAACAGCTATACACTCAGGGGGTAACATACGGATTGCCGACAATCTCTCACAAAAGGTTTTTAGTCAATATTTCAACCGGTTTTCACCTCCATGAGTGCCGGACCAAGTTTGTTACTGTTATGACCAGTTCATCCAAGCCATTCTACAACATTTCACAACTATTCATTGATCAAACTCCAATCATATAGCTTTCTTACCATTTGCATCCGGAGCGGCACAATTACAGTGACCTATAATATCACACAAGTGGGACAATTCTCCACAACAAAACTACACATGACAGGCACCAGTATTTATTAAAAAAACAACATAATTCAACTAACAAGAATCCTAAATTATGATTGTCTCACAAACATTTACTCCATAGAATCATACAACACAAAAATATAGATCAACAACAAAAAGGGGGGAGGCCGGCATTACACTATTATACAATTAATGACTTTTAATGAGGTGGATACAAGGATCTACTAACCCATAAATGGACTCCTACAGTTCGCACAGAAACAAACCAAGCTGTTGCAATGTAATTGATTGACTTGATCACATATTGTGGTATTGAGTACACCATAAGCGGAGTACGAACTCACAAATTACACATGTAGTTAGGGGTGATTTTCACAAATTGCGAACAAAAGAGATGAAAAGTATATAACATGTATCATGCGATCATGGGCAAGGATAGCACTGTCCAGTTTGTTTTACTTTAAATTAATTATCCATAATCTGGGTTATATATTGGGTAATTAAGATTCGGTGGATTTTTTAAATAAATTCCCATGTTGTAAATTACCATTCTGATCTTGGTTATGAATTTCCATGTTGTAAATAAGGGTAATAACAAAATTACCGAACTCCGAACAATCTTCCAACGCTAAAGGCAAAACTCATAAGTATACAAACAGACAAAATCAGTCAAGAACCGGAAAACTGAGAAAACTGTAATGGCCCTGACTTGGTACAGGCATTTCCAAAGAAATGGTGGGTTGAATCAGATTTTACGGTGCCAAATCTCCCTCTTTCATTACAAGCCTAATTTTGGTTTATAAATTTATATGTTCGAAATTGCAAACCTGATTTTTAAAAATGTATTTCCATGTTGTAAATTACAAGCCTGGTGTTTTAAAATTTATTTTCATGTTGAAAGTTACATGGCTGTTTTTTGTTGATGAATTTCCTTATTGAAAACTGATTTTTTAAAATGAATTTCCATGTAATTTATACAAACCTGATTTTTTCTTTGCATTGTGAGAATTTGTGCCGCTTTGTTTTTAATTATTACTAATAAAATATTTTCAAATCAATGCTGTCAAATGCTTTTTTCTCTCTAGATGTATCAATATTACAACTATAAACATATTGCGGACATCTTAAAGGGTATTTCTCCTCCATTTTTCTATGGTGACGTGAATAACAAAAGGTAAAAGGTTGACACATGACTCGTCTAGGCTTAAGGTGTATGGTGTTCAATGCCACTTTCAACAATGTAAGTTATATATCGTGGCAGTCAGTTTTATTTTGTCGAGGAAACCGAAGTAACCGAAATAAAACTACCAAACTGCCGCAAGTCACTGACAAACTTTATCACATAATGTATCGAGTATACATCTCCTGAGAAGTGGTAGAACTCACAATGTTAGTGAAACAAGAGTAACACGAAAGTTAATTAAAGTTGCCACTAGTGGAACATAAACTACGTACACATTCACAGTACCTGAGTTCATCCACGCTTTTAAGTGGGGGTAGTGTTGTTCGATCATTAGTTTTTGTAGATCTTTGTTTGTAATTGTGTCCTTTATCTTTTGTTTTGGCTATTGTATTGTATTGTATTGTTTGTCCTTCATCGATTCACGGCTTCTGATTACCACTTTAGTATCTGAAGTTGTAAGTTCAAACCCCGTTTATGTCGACGTGTACTCGATAAAATATTAGGTGACAAAGTGTTTCAGTGACTTGCGACAGGTTGGTGGTTTTCACCGGGTTATCCCACCAATAAAGCATATCCCCACGATATTACTGAAATATTGTTGAAAGTCACGTTAAACACCATAAACCAAATAATCAACCATTATTATTATATGTGAACACTTCAACCAAGTTCACGTTTTCCTGACCCCTACGGCATTAGTGAGAAAAGTTTGAAGTTACCAAAGGGACAACCGGAATGAGGACAAACAATGCAACTACCAAGCCAAAAAAAGGACAAAGGGACAAACAACGATCTACAAAACACCACACAGAAAACTAAACATTGAGCAACAAGAAGTATTTCAACATACGCTTTATTCAATAATTCACCGAAGGTCTATTAAATACATCAGGATGGTGTTACAATATGCTTAGATCACCATTCTGCACTGACTTTTTATACCTATCCTATTCAATAATACACCGGAAGTCTATTAAATACATGCTGATGGTGCAACAATATGCTTAGATCACCCTGCAGCACTGGCTTGTTATACATATCCTATTCAATAATATATCGGAAGTCTATTAAATACATCAGGATGGTGTTACAATATGCTTAGATCACTCTTCTGCACTGACTTTGTATACCTATCATATTCAATAATTCACCGGAAGTCTATTAAATACATCAGGATGGTGTTACAATATGCTTAGATCACCCTTTTGCACTGACTTTTTATACCTATCCTATTCAATAATACACCGGAAGTCTATTATATACATGATGATGGTGCTACAATATGCTTACATCACCCTTCTGCACTGACTTTGTATGCATATTCTATTAAATAATTCACCGGAAGTGTATTAAAATAGGAGAGTTTTGTTACATATAAAATACGCTTACATCAACCATCTGTCCTGACTTTGTATGTTTTTCATGCCCTTTGTTTTTCTTTATGAACTTATTTTAAAAGGTTGCATGCATTTAATTCAATTCCAGTAACATTTTTAAATGTTTATTCTGTGACAAAATGGCAATGGATTTACGACAAAACACAGATTGCTTCCCGTTATCACGACAACATTTACATAACATTCCGTCAATATTCCGGTAAAATTAGGATTAAATTCCTTTGAAATACAGTTTATGTACGTGCATCATATTGACTGGACAATGTGGATTATTTTGTGTTATTTAACAATCACTTTGAAATGCAGTCTACGTACGTGCATCACTTTGACTACATATTGCGCATTAGTGTGTGCTATTTGTCAATCCCCTTCCAATGCATTTTCCGTAAGTGCATCATTTTGACTATATATTGCGGATTATTTTGTGTTATTTGACAATTCCTTTGAAATGCATTTTCCGTATGTGCATCATTTTGACCGCATACTGTGGATTATGTTGTTTTATTTGAGAAAGTATCATTGATTTAATTCATCAAAAGCTGCTTCATCGACGATGCGATATCCGTCACAACCACCAGCTACCGTGTAGTCGTGTGACATGTAACTCTTAAAATGAAATATTCCAGTTTGCCTCTGGTTGTTTGTAAAGGGGCTCAGGTATTATTTAAATCATTTGTGTTTCTATGGACATAGAGGTGTTTTTTGTTTTCTTTCGTATTCTGTACCATATGTTCCCAGTTTCTCGGGATTGTCCATTTATTTTATTAACCCTTCGGTTTATTCATATATCACGTCTCTGTATGTACAACGTCGGAGAAGAAAGCTTCCTAATGATGTTGGTGTGTTTATTGCACACGATGGTAAGGAGGTAAATACAACGACAATGAAGGAATACAGCTGAAATCCTCATGTGACTACTCTGGCCTCGCAAAAATACCTTTGCAAGTTTACAAGAAAATATAAGCTTAAGACATGGGATGGTCTATTACAAATTGCGTTCATGTACTTTGAGAATGAGAATATGAATACAAGTGTTGAAGCAAGTGGTCATAATCCTGATGTTTGTGTGTGTACCTCTTCACGAAGCGTTAAGCAATATATGTGGAGAAGGAACTGTTTACCCTTCCGTAGTACCCGAGATCACAACCCTATTTTAGTTGGGTGTGTGCTCGATCTTTCGTTTTATTTGTGATATTCGAATCTCGCACGCTCAGGGCGAGGTGTACTCGATACAACATTATAAGACAATGTTTTCTCAGTGACTTGTGGCTGGTCGTGGTTTTCTTTGGGTACTTCAATAAAACTGACTTCCACGATATACCTGAAATAT
>MJUT01058822.1:6218-35566 GCA_002080005.1 Gigantidas platifrons | reverse complement strand
CAGAAATTCCAAAACTTGAATATCAATAAATCATATTTTTGCAAATTTGATGGAATTAGAAGGTATTTCAACTAAAGATCTATATACAAAAACTTATTTTATGTCTTAAACAACATAATGTATGGGGTAAAAGCATGAATTAACAAAATTAAGAATGATATGAGCTCATTTTATGGGACGATAAAATGGAGGGGGGGGGCTAAATGCAAACATTTCATAATATTTAGCTATTAAATATACAACTGACGCATATATATGTGTTAAAATTGCTTATTATGTTATAAATTAGCTTAATAACTGTAATATATAAGAGAATAGGTAAGTTTTGGTATATTACACAATCTGAACTCAACAGCTGTAAATGAAGATATTTTCATTAAAAATCTTCAAGGGGGTACCTTTGCATTTGAACACTTATACTTGCAAATATCAGAGAGCCACATATCTTATGAGGTTTTCTTGGGTTGATATTGTCTAAGGAATAGAAATTAGGCTAACAAATGGTGAAAGAAACACGTGTTTTTTTGCTCTTTAGGTGTCAAACCATTAATTCACCAATCAGAGCTTGGAACATATACGAAAATAGTCCCTTTTCAAGAAAAAAGTTCCTTTCACTTTGTAGTATTGTGAAAACTACTGAATGGAATGGACTAATTAAAATTGATAATTGAAGTTAAATATACAGGGATTTTTTTGAGCCCAAATGTGATGCACTTAGTTGTATTTTAATACCTCTATTGAGGATTTGATGCATGACCTATAAATACTGAATTTCTTGGGGATGACCGAACTATTTTTAGAGTAAGTGTTTTCCGTAGCATAGCATTGCACTACAAGATTTTAAACATGCCCTGATATTTTGACAGAACGTAGATGAATCATGTACGTTTCAGAAAATATATGGTCTTGGAAAGGTTAAACTTAAGATACAATGACCAGGTAGGCTCGAAAAAAAACACAAATTTAGTAGAAAACCTTAAAGAAATTAATTTGTGGTTTTACGCCTTTAGATAATGGTTGGACTATCGACTCTCTTTAATATACATGTAACTGATCTTATATAAAAACTCCTGTGTCATCAAGATTAAATATATTATGTGTAATGTTTAAGATCATCGCGTTGTTTACAGTAATACTGTTCGCCTGTTTATATGTGAGGATTGACATTTTACTCACATGTAGAAATAACTTGCATGACCGCATTATTTCATTAAGAGGAAAGATTGGACCAAAAATAGTTTAACTCCGCCACGTTTATGGAGGTGCCTATGCCTATATATGCTTATTGAAGTGCACGCATCAATGCAGGAAAGAGAGGGGTCATGTATTTGTGTGTTAATGGTATCGATTTTATCTCTTTCTACGATTTTGATATTTGATTATGACCGCATTATTTTATTAAGAGGACAGATTGGGCTAAACAATAGTTTAAACCGCCACGCTTATAGCAGTGCCCGTACCAAGGCAGGAAAGAGAGGGGTCATGTATTTGTGTGTTAATGGTGACTAGAGAAGAGAATGGGTGGTGTAATGATTAGCGTGCCTACGTCGAGGGCGGTAAATCCACGTCTAATTAAAGTCAGATCCCTCACTTGATCACCTTTATTGATATGTCGTGTCGTGGGAGATCTAAGGAACCCCCATCACGGATCACATGTCAGTAACCCTATGTACATATGTACCAACAAATGAACATGACGTTTGCTCGGCAATATGAGCATGTTACCAAACAGCTTTGCATGATACGAACAATCAAATTGACCGAAAAATTTTAAAACAACATTTGTAGTTATATATTCATGGCTTAAAGACACTCACGTGTGACCCGTTATGATGTTTACATAAATGTCCCACGAAATATCAAAAAAGGGGAAATTAATTAATATAAGTCCACGGAAACGAATTAAGATAAGTTTTTCTAATCTTGTTTTCAAATCCCTTTAATTATTTATATTATATCATATTGAAATTTATCGTATTGTACTATATTTATTAATTAATCAAATATGCTTTAACTAAAGGCGATGTAATGATAGATGACATAAATCAGAATTAGGTTCAAGCCCCGGTCGGGTCAAACCAAGGACTATACAATTGGTATATCTTGCTTCTCCGCTAAGCACGTGGTATTAAGGAATAAGAGTAGCAAAGATTGGTTGGCCCGCAATCAGGATAATATGTCTGAGAGGAGAAACATGTCTACCCGCAATATGTTTCAGTGAGCTAGCACGGTACAAATTCAACTAAGCATGTTGGTCTATGTAGCCTCGACTTAACAAATACAAAATATCGAATGTGCAATCAAACATGGACAATCCAGAGAAAATGGCAATATATAGTACACAAGACCAAGAAAAACAAAACGTACACACAACACAATATACGTTTGACACTACTATGTGTACACATACACAAATAATGTAAATAAGACATGATACCTCTTACAAACAACTGGAGGTAAAGACGAACCGAACACTGTTCTTTATGCAGAAATCTTAACAGACATCACAACACGGAATTCAGAACGTGCAAACACATCATAGGACAAAACACAAACTTAGGTCATGAGCAACACAGACCCGAACAAAAAACCGGAGGTAAACTCGAGTGCTCGCGAAGGGTAAGCACATACCGCTTCTTATAAGTCCCCCGCCGTGCTACTCAAAGCTACAGTCAAGATCGATAAAAGTCTTTGCAGTGATAGAGGTAAGAAAACATCTACATACAAAGTAAAATATATATTGTTATTTGAGATATGGATATTTCGTAACGATCAACCAGATTGTGATGCCGACCGTATGGTAATATGCATTTAAGTCAGTTATTCAAGTTCTATTTTGTTTTACTCAATATGTCTGTACATAGACACTCGTTATGGTTGTACATCTTCCAGTGAATGGAATATTTCAATACAGATATTTCAATTGTTCGTAACTCCAATAATCACCGTTTTTCCAGAAGAGTAAACAAATTGCATCAAATCTCTTGCCTATTTACACCAATTTTCACCAATTTGTATCAATTTAGCATTTAGCTATGCTCCAGGAATTGTTTCTCTTTATAGCAGGATATATGTGCTATGCTTCTTGTCTAGCAGGTGGTGTAGGAGGGTTCATAGTGGGTGCATTCGGACTCCCTGTAATTGGCCTCTTCCCAAATTTATCTGTATTTGGAATGTGTGCTGCTTTATGTTCTGCAGGTGGGTTTACTGAGCCGAGAGATGAAGATGGTAAGTGACTTATTATTGTGTCAAATTAATATGTTTCTTATGCTAAGAATGTTGGAACCTTGTATATATTTTAAATATAGCGATAACAGTTTGATTGATATATAGGTATATTATGCAATACTATTATGGCCTTGATAAGTGGTGAATGTCAAAAGTTGTCACTCCGTAGGAGGTTTGTTTCCCCTATGGCTTTAGCTTGAAAGAAAACAACCTCTTTTGAGGTTTGATAAATTGATTTTCACCACATACGATGGCAATGCTTGTTTTATCATACCGGACAATACATTGAGAAAGATTGCTTAACACAATTTATAGCAGGTGGTAGTTTTTTTATTTTCAAATTACAGAATAAATGAACAACAGTAGATTAAGAAATACTCACTTGTTTCCACACGGTATGATCCGCCCAGTTGTCAGCACTGACATGATTACTAGTCTTAAGGACTGCTTTGTAAATAAGAGCGTTATATTTGCATTCGCACAGCTGTTTTTGACCATGCTGCCTAGTACTTTTATTCCCGGTGATCGATTCAGGTACAGGAAAGGGCTATCATATTGAAATGAATAAATAAAAAGTAGACACAAATTATGTTGATTAGAATGCAGTTTTCTAGACATTTATTACAAATTTCCATTTGACATAATTCGTGTCTAGAAAATGAGGAAGATATTTATATGAAAGATATTTTTCAGTATTATTTTAACGAAATAATTTACAAATAGTAAAAATAAATATGCTTAATATGCGCATAACATTGTATTTCTGTAAATAATATTAATATGATGTTTTGTTGTGTTATTTTTGTGTGAAGGGTGAATTGTCGTATTCATTTTCTGATTTAGGTTTTTCAAGTGTAAATTATGAGCAACATGGACCCCAACAAAAAAACCGGGGTGAACTCGAGTGCTCGCGACGGGTAGGCAGATCCCGCTTCTTATAAGACACCGCAGTGTTACTCATATCTACAGTCAAGTTCGGTAAAAGTCTTGGCAGTGATAGAGGAAAGAAAACATATACATAAAACGTAGATGAGCTATTGTTATTTGAGATATGGATATTTCGTAACGGTCAACCAAATTGTGATGTCGACCGTATGTTAATAGGCGTCTACTTTAAGTTCTATTTTGTTTTCCTCAATATGTCTGTACATAGACACTCGCCAGCGTTGTACGACATATTCTAGTGAATGGAATATTTCAACACAGAAAAACAACAGGAAAAAAAAAAGAAAGAAAGCGAAATCAATTGTTTGTATCTCCCATAATCGGGGTTTTTCCAGAAGAGGAAAAATTGGCATCACATTTCCTGCCTTTGTATACCCCTTTTCACCAAGTCTACATATAAAGCATTTAGCAATGTTTAATGAATTGTTTCTTGCTTTAGAACATATATTCTATGCCAAATGTTTAGCTGAAAATGGCAGAAGAGGTGTAACGTGTGCAGTGTCTGCTGGCGCTGCTGTAATATCATGCGGCTCTGTATCTGATATATGTGCTCGGAAACATGAACAGAAATTTAAAGTTTTTTTTTAGGGTGGAGGGGGGTCTGAGAGTTGAAAATAGTTGTAACCAAATAATATTTTTTACCACGTTAAGATTATTGGTATCTTGTATACATATTAAATATAGCTATGACAGTTTGTTTGATGAATACATATGTTATACAATACTATTATGACCTTTATATGCGGTGGATATCAAAAGTTGTCACACCGAGGGAGATTTGTTTCCCCTATTGCTTTAGCATCAATGAAAAAACCTCTTTTGATGGTTCATGAATTGATACGATGACAATAAATGTTTCATTCTTCCGCATGCTACACTGGGAGATGTTGTTTTGCATAATGTATGGCAGATGGTGAGTTCTTTATTTTCAAATTTACAGAAAAAAATAAAAAGTAGATTGAGAAATACCCGCTTATTTCCCCCACGGTATCACCCGGCCAGTTATCAGTGGCTTAGTACTGATATGAATTACCAGTCTTTTAAGAACTGTTTTGTAAATATGAGCATTATATTGGTCTTCTCACAGCTATTTTTAGGCATGCTGTCTAGTATATTCTCTTCCGGTGATCGATTAATGTACATGATGGGACTGTCATCTTGAAATGAATCAAAAACAGTTGACACACATGCTGTTAGTTATAATTTAATGTTTCTAGACATCTTTTATAAATTTCCGTTGGACATAATTTGTGTCCTGAAAACGAAAGATATGTATATGAAAGATATTTTCAGTATAATTGTAACGAAATAATGTACAAAGAGTAAACATAAATATGTTTAATATGAGGATACATTTGTGTTTTCTGTAAATAATATCAGTTTGATGTTGTTGTTTTCCTTTGATTGTTTATTTTGTTTTTGTTTTAAATTTGTTTTTTTTTATTAGGGGAAGGGGGGATTATCGTTTTCGTTTTATAATTTTGGTTTTTCCAGTGTAAATATTTTATTTTTTATTATTTTTCCAGTGTTAATATTTTATTTATTTTTATTTCAGGCCGATGTTTGTATATTTTTAAAATATTTTTAGAATATTTTATTCATTATTATATGCAGTTTGAATTTAAAGTAGCTAAGAACAATTGGGTTATATATTATGTTAAACACATTCAGTGGATTTTTCTGCGAATTCCCATGTTGTAATTTGGAACTCTGATTTTTTAAAGTAATATCTATGTCGTAAATTACAAGCCTGATTCTTTTGATCATTGTACGAGTTTGTGTCACATTGTTTTTAATTATAGCTTATAAAATATTTTCAAATCAATTCTGGCAAATATATTTTTTTCTTTCTATGTATAAATATTACCATTATAAAGATATTGCGGATATCAAAAAGGGTATTTCTCATCCATGTTTCTATGGTGACGTAAATAACAAAAGGTAAAAGGTTGAAACATGACTTGTCTAAACTGTGAAATCATTGAAACAGCTTACTCCAAAAGACTATGATTTAGTAACTTCAGTTGACTGGCAGGGTATCATTGCTAAAATTATACACAATCTATTGGTATATAGCTAGTAGATCAAATTAAAGAATGATGCGGTCATGCAAGTGATTTCAGCATATTAATAAGCTATTTAGTCTGGTCGCCAACGGTTAGCAATGATTTCTTTAGATGTTTATAATTAATTGATATTAAATCTGTTACAAATATCAGTGACATTTAATGGTCGTTAAGAAAGAAGAGTTTGAAGATACCAAAGGGGTAATAAAAATCCGTAAATCGAAGAAGGACAAACAACACAATGGACAAAATAAAAAGAACAAAAGGACAAACAGCGATCTACAAAGCAATGCACAGCAAACTAAAGATCAAGCAACACGAACATCACTAAAACTGGGAATGACTCTGGTTCACTAGTGAAGCATGAGCTATTTATCTATTTTCGCGGAGTTTGTAATATCTTCTTGATTCATTGGAGGAAAACATGACAATCATGATAGTGGAAATTCAAAATTCTCGGGATTTTACCTATGATAATCTAAAATCCCGAAACTCACAGACTACAACAACAACATAGTGAGCAGCTTCGGCATTTATGCTGCTCGGTATAATAAACCACTTATTGACTGGATATTCAGGTAATAGCAATATTATTGTTTCTCAAAACACTATATATTGCCCAAGGTCTCTTGAAACAACTAACTTGCTTTTATTCTATTACCAGTCAATATATGCTTGGGATCCTCAGATAGGTCAAATACAAAGTACTTCCTGTCAGAAGGTGATTAAAAGATGATAAAATCATCGATAGCAATGGATGGTGGGAACTCATTCGAGGAAATTTCCCCAAACTGGATATATAGCAGTTGAAGGTTAAATTCCATGATATAATCAACCACGTAATGAAGCGATTTAGCGAATGTATCCTCATATTTCATCATTAGCGGATGAATAGTAGAAGGATGGAGACCAGTGAAGATAAAGTGTTGTTTCTGATGAAGGTATAAAGTGATGAATATTCATTTCCCATTACTAGTATTTTGTTTTTGAGTAATGATTTCTAGACAAAGGTTTATGACAATATCGTATGAATTGGATTCAAAAGTAGCTTTGTTGGTTTAAAATGTGCTTAACGCCACTTTCAACAATATTTGAGCTATATCATGGCGGTCAGATTTAATGTTGGAGGACACCGGAGTACCAGGAGAAAACTACTGACAAACTTTATCACATGATGTTGTACCGAGTACACCTCGGTTGAGCGGGGGTTCGAACTCGCAACGTAGCGAATCAAGAGTAATGCGACTGTCGATTACAGTTGCCACTAATGGAACATGGACTACTTACCCTTCCGGGGTACCTGAGTTCATCCCTACGTTTCAGTGGCCATAGTGTTGTTCGATCTAGTTTCCTATGTAGTGTATTGTAGATCTTTGTTTGTCGTTGTGTCCTTTTTCTTTTGGCCATTGTATTGGCCATTTACGGCTTCTGATTACCACTTTGGTATCTGCAAGCTTTTCTTAGGTGAGCTAATTTAAAAAGTGTCATGTCTAAGAACAGCAAAATATCCAGTCGATGGGTGTGGGAAATATAATATCAAGACTATATTTTTTTCGGAAATATCTCCTCCAATATTATGTTTAATTAGACCTAAAACTACCGACCCTCCGTAAATCACTGACAACTTTATCACAAGGTTCGAACTTAGGACATTAGCGGGGACATCAATATTGAATTGGTTTCATTATTTTTCAAATCTGATAGGAGTAATGCCATAGATTTGAGGTTTACGAGGGTTTCAATCTTGCCATGTCATTTGCATGTAAGCCATTGTCAGAACCAACTAATTGGTAGCCCCCACACTTTCCGGATTGAAAAGGTTTCCGGAGAACCAAAGAAATATGTCTCTGTGAAAACCTTCGATTTTATGTGATTATAAGGATACAAACTTACGTCACGTATCAGGAGTGTTATATTAGGTTTTCGTTCATGAGTGAACGTCCTTCATCAATAGGCTACCCATACAGACCATTACCATTTGAGAAAAATATATGTCGCAACCAAGATATATTTTTGGTTTGCTTCATATAAAATAATTTGTTTCATTACTGACCTGTATAATAATAAAATATTAATAACAATACAAATAAGTTCTGAATCTAAAATAATATTTTTACGCACTAAATATTGCATAGACCAACGCACCGACTGGTCTAATCCTGTATGATTTAATTCATGAAGAGCAACGGATCGTTAAAAAAGAACAGATTAAGTTACATATGACGAGACAATCATTCAATAGTTATTTCACAAAAGTCAAGATTCCAAAAATATACGTTCACTTTCGCAGGAAATATAATTTTGAAGGATAAAGGTAAGGTAATGTAATTGAAATAACTGTTATAACGTTTAAATGTGTTGTTTTCTATACATACACTATGTAGTCGTGCTTATATACAAACATTACTGATGAAAACACAGGGCCTTATTGACTATAGTATTAACTATGTATATCTTTCTACATCTGTTCGCGACTATAGGACATGCATTAACTTCTTGTCGTTATATTGCACTATGATCATTGATATTGTTTGTTTATTTTTGCCCTATATTCAAAAAAAGCTATCTAAACATCTAAATGGTACGAAAACATTTTATAATGCATGTGTCAATGTAGTACAGCTTACCCAGCTAGCACATTACGTATTCACAACGTTTCAGTTTGGTTGCAGTTTGGCCAGGTTAATTTCTTACCTGAAAATTGTGTTGTCACAACATATTTCAGAATACCTCATATGTCAAAATTTTGTAGTATTCTGTCTTCGTACTATCTACTTTCAGATTTAGTTATAATATACATATGACGAGACAATCATTCAATAGTTATTTCATGAAAGTCAGTATTCCAAAAATCTACGTCCACCTTCGCAGGAAATACAATTTTGAAGGATAAAGGTAGGGTCATTTATTTGAAATAACTGCCATTACGTTTAAATGTGTTGTTTTCTATATATACACTATGCAGTAGTGTTTATATACAAACAGTATTATTATTAATATTACTTTTACAATATGTATACTGATGAAAACACAGGGCTTTATTGACTATAGTATTCACTATACAGGATGTCTTTCTACATCTGTTCACGACTATAGGACATGCATTAACTTGTTTTCGTTATATTGCACTATGATCATTGATATTTTTTTTTTGTCCTATGTTTAAAAAAAGGCTATCTAAAAACCTCTAAATGGTACGAACACATTATATAATTCATGTGTCAACGTAGTACAGCTTACCCAGTTAGCACATTATGTATTCACAACGTTTCAGTTTGGTTGCAGTTTGGTCAGGTTAATTTCTTACGTGAAATTGTGTTGTCACAACATATTTCAGAATACCTCATATGTCAAAATTGTGTAGTATTTTGTCTTTGTACTATCTACTTGCTGAATGGGTCACAACTATGATATGTACATGTGCCTGCCTTTTCCAATGCAAGCATTATTAATATATCATGCTTATGAAAAATAGTAAATGAAAAATGTACAGCAAAGGGACCTTCATTCAATCCTTTACTGGGAGATATGGCCGTCTAATGTCTACAGGGTATAATATACCTTCATTCAATAGAAAAGATAAACAGAGATGCTATCGTATACATTACATTCCTACATTAATTTGGATTACATACTTGACTGAGCCAGTTGTATTAAATTTAAATGTTTGTTGTATTTTTGTTTTAAATATTTTTAATTCGGCATTTCGACGAAAAATAAAAGACACAATAAATATATGATATATTAATTAGATCTGTACATGTTTGACCTAAATATTGATGTTGATTATACAAACGTTAAAAAATACCGAAGGGGCAATAAAAAATGTGCAAGCCAGAGAGAGTGACAACATAGGGTACTGAAGACGAAGAAAAACAAAACAAATACACAATATGTGTTGGACACCACTATGCGCAAACAAACACACAAATGACATGACTAAACTCCGTCTTTATGTGGAAAACGTAACGGAAATCACAACACGGACCCCAACAAAAAACATGTGGTGACAATTGAAATGCACAATACCCACAACATCTTACCAATTTCCCAGTTTCATATGTATATTTTCCATTTGATTGATTGAATCAATTGATTCATTGGTGTTTAACGCCAATATTAGCAGTATTTTCAGCTATATCGTGGCATGAACAAAATTTATATTAATTTAAGACACGTATAGACCCTTAGAAAGAAAGACTTCTCTATAAAAAAAACAGGTTATATCTACCAATAAAAGAAACATTAACAAGATAAAACCATACATTTTGAACATATGAAATATAACTATATTTTTGGTATATAAATTAATTTCTTTTAAAAATTTCAAATTTGTTTCGCCTGCGATATTTGTAAATAAATCATATAAATTGTTGACATTGTAGAATGTTTGACGAACACCGGCAACATCTACGCAGTCTATTAAACATGTTTAATTGAATAATAGGAATTACACGGAATACATTCTGGTTGTTCCTCACAATATATTGTCCAGTCATAATAAAGGTTTAGCTTTACAAAATTGCAAAGAAATAGTTTTTGCGAAATAGTTGAGATTTGATATCAATAAATAACATATAACAAATCGGAAAAAAAATCGGAAAACGGGAAATTTAAACAAATTTGGATTTTAATTTTCGTGCTTTTCGTCGTAAAAATATTTCCCGTACAGCGCTCCGTACATCCAAAGGGGAATAACCCAAGCAAATGATTTTCAAATGATTTGCAAGAATACATAGCAAATGCAGCAACGTAAGTGGTTTAAACCTAATCATGGAATGGTGCATAAAACAAAGAAGGTCATTTTAGATTAATTTTCGTCATCATTGTAAATTCCAATCACGAAATATTAAGCCTCGGAGTCTTGTTATAAAGTTACCAGACGCACAGGTCTCTGAACAATTATTTTTAGGGATTAAGGTCAACAGGGGACCCGCCTGGCAATGGTTATATGACTAAAAAATACTAGATATGCAACGGATTTTTCCCCAAAATATTCAAAGTTCTGTGAAAAATTTCTTAATGCTTATTTTTCTTCACGGTTTGTTGTTATGTTCACCTGAACTATTTACCTACAGATATATGTATAGAAATGTACATATCTTGCCTCCAGGACGTGTTATTTTATATTGTTTGCCTCTGAAGCCCTATCATTGCATCCATGACTTTCAAAACCGGAAGTGCAGAACTTATTTACATATAATGCAGTATCGCAGTGAATATATGGTATGTATAATTATAATTTTCTGTTTGATTAAATAATATTATTTTATCATTGAATAGAGTTTATTTAATGTCATCAACTGTGCATGAAGAAGCGTCCATTTTGAACTGGATTTGAAATGTTCACCATCTCGTTCGGATTCGCCATCATGAATTTCCGGATAAGTGGTCCTTTTCCGTAATGGTTGACAGCTTACACGATCAATATCTGGTTTTGAAAATTTGAGGGGACATATCCGTTGCATACCTGGTATTTTTCTAGTCGTATTGCCATTGCCAGGTGGGCCCCCTATTGACCCTAATCCCAACAAATAATTGTTCAGAGACCTGTGGTCAAGGTAATCGATATTTGTTGCTTTGAATTCTTAGAATTCTTAAAGTTGCATGAACCAAAATGACAGTTTCTACAGTGTTACCACGCAAATATAGCCATCATTATTTACAATTCTAGTGAAAAAAAAATCGCATGAGATATTTTCTAAGGGTCCTCCTTTTTTCTGAAAAAAAACTACGGAACGCAGTTCGGGACGTAATTATGCATTTTTATTGATGATAAAATCACCATAAAACGATTGATTACATTTGTTTGCTTCTTTTATGTATGATGAAATAAATTTCTAATGATTATGATTTTTTGTGGGTGTTGTGGCGGAGTTTTGGTATTGCAATGATGCGATTTTCTATTAAAAGCTTTACAAGTAAATGGGACTCAACATCCACGCATCCCAACATCCATCAGTATTTCACAGGAGCAAACCTCATTAGGAATATTTAATAAATATATATTGTATTTAATTCATATCTACTATATGTTATTATAGTCCCATTATTACTGAAACTATTTACAAGCTTATAGCCTACATCAATCCTACACTAATTTAGTGTTTCGGTGGTGTTTGTATATTTAAATTAAAAATGGCTTTACTAATTGACATAGGGCCGCCATCTTCAGGGATTGATCCTATATTGCTCATGTTTTAAGTTTTGTTGATGTTAGCAGATCTGCTAAATTTATATGCCTTTTATATGCGATTATTGGTTTTGTCTGTAAATATTTCTTTGCAAACTTCATACTGGTTTAATATATGCCAATGTTTAATAATGCACTGCTTCAGTTTGCTTATGCATGGATTGTATCTGCTTGACTAAGTTAAAGGAATGTCCTTATTTTGTTTTGTATTGTTTTTATTAATAAGATCTAATCTATTCTTAGTTAATGCCTCGTTTATACATCTCATTTATTTCATAATCCTTGTAACCCCGTTTGCTTAAGTTCAATTTGAACCGTGTACGCATGTGCTGTAAATCATCATGGTTGTTAGTGTTTCTTATGTATCTAATGACATCACCCTTTATGAGAGCCAAAAAGACATGTCAATTGTGACAGCTGTTTCGATGCAGATAGAGAAATGAGTTTCGTTGGCTTAAAATATGTTTTCATATGCAATATGATATCATTAAACAACTGTTCCCCTTTGTAAATATTTACATCAAGGGAAGTGATAGCATTGTGTGAAATTGCATGTGTAAATTCCAAAAACGGTGATGATTGTTAGCCATGTTCATGATGTGAAAAAAATCAGGGATGTCATTGATATTTCCATTGTATATCATGAAGTCGTCATCTCTGTATCTGCCGTAGAAAAATAAGTTTTGTTTTCTACCTATGAACTTTGAAAGAACTTCTTTCATAATTTGGTACATAAGAATATCACATGCAAGCCTCACACAAGGGGATGGCACCAATCGCGGCCCTTATTATTTATTGGAATAAATGTCCATTGAATTCAAATATATTGTTTTCCAAAATGGATTTAAGGAGATAAATCAAATCGTCTATAGGTGGGAATTTTATTTTGAAATTAGCTTTGTCAAAATCGTCATAGGATATTCTGACTGCAGATAATATTTCATTAATTGGACTGTTTGTAAACATTTGACTTATGTCAAAGCTGCATAACCAACAATCAGCAGGTGGCTTTATATTTTCAATTTTGTGGATGAAATCAGCCTTATCTTTGGTGTATGTGTGATGATTTTGTACTATAGGTACTAGAAAATGATCAACATAACGTCCGATACTTTCTGTAACTGTGCCAATCTGAGATAGTATTGGTCTACCAGGTGGTATTATTTTATCAATATTAAACCCATTAAGGCCCTGTTACACGGTAAAACAAGTATCGCGATACTTGTATCATGCAACTTTTTGCATCATGATCCTTGTCAGTTTACACACTAAATCAAGTAGCATGTTTCATGCAGAGTTTGTTTGTAAATTGTTCCCGCCAAAATGGAGAATCTTGACAATAAAGACATTATCATACACATTTAGGAGATTCTCCATCTGTTCCTTTGACCAAATAACATCACTACTTTTTTCCTTTTTCCAGTCATGTTTTTTTCACCATATGCTGACCATGTGATGTGCTTTTATTTGTTGATGATGCTGTAACCTCCTGACCTCAAATCAAGATCTCTGATTTGTCACAATTAAAATGAATCGTGATCCTTGCTGTACAGAATAGAACATGTTCTATCCCAAAGTGTGTATCATGCAACTTCTAAAAGTTGCATGATACAAAATAATAGCACTGTTTACACTGCATATTTTGGTTGATGATACAATTATTATAATACTTGCTTTACCGTGTAACAGGGACTTTCTCTTCTATGTTTAGGGTGTCTGACTGACTCAGTCGGTGAATTTTCGGCAGAATATGCATATATCCTGGACCGCAATTATTTGATTACCTTTCATTAGGTAATGAAAAGTTATTTCACCTAAAACACCTATATTAAACATTCCCCTCAAATATGTGAAATCAAAGGTACATGTATCTAATTATATATTATGTTGCGATACGCCTCAGATAATTATGTTGTTGCCTTTGTCAGATTTTTTTAATTATTATATCTTTATCTTTCTTTAAAGAGGAAATTCTCACTTTTTCCATAGCATTCAAATTATCTCTGAATTTCCGAACTTGCTATGAGGACAATTCATGTCTTGTTTTATTTATGTAATGTTCAAGAACGCCACATGCAGGTTGTGGTGTATATCCTGCTTTTGATTTGAATGGATTAATTTCATTTGAGTTGTCGTGATATAGATAACGGCATCTCATCTTTCTGGCTAATTCATCAAAGTCCTCTAATACTTCTGACTTAGCCCTTTTAACGAAAGGCGTAGGTATGAATTTCAACCCTCTAGATAACAAAAGATATTCATTATCTGATAGTTGCATTTGCGAGAGATTGATAACATGTTTTTTAGCTTGAGCTATTTTAAATGTGTGCTTACATAGTTGCATTGCAACTTTGCTCTTAATTCTCCTTTTGTGTGTATTAATTGTCTTATGTTTGTTGAAGTGTCTAGCCATATCTATGATTCATAGAATATGCAACCGACTTTGTAAAATTGTCGTTTTTACATGGCAAGCTCGAAATTCCAGATTAAAGGAGGTGTGGTCTACGATAAGATTTCTGAATTCTGATTGGCAAACGGTGTCTGAGTGGCTGTAATTCGGGAAGTATTGCAGTTAAAAAGTAGATACTTTTTTAATTGATTTTTTATCCAACACTTTTGTAATCACATTTAACAATAACATATTTATTATTCGTTTAAAGTTAGTTAGTGTCGCACATTCGTTGCAAGTGCAAATCTAATTGTGACAATCGTCGTTGTTCCGTTCAAAAACATGGTCGCCAATGTACTACAGCTTGTACTGACTGCAGGGGTCGTAGTTGCTCAAATGACGAACAATTTAAAACTGAAGAGGACCAAAATGGTTTGGAATAACTTTAACAGGGCACATGGATATTTATTTGAAATGTCTTATATTAATTCCTATGTCATAACATTTATAAGCTCAGAATGCGTACTTAGAAATAATGTTGGTTCAAGTACAACAATTCTTAGTATTTAGTTGTAGCAAGGATTTTGATTAATATATTTTGTCTACGGAATGATTGTATGATAATATCCTGATTTTCATGTATGTTGATAATGTCAAATTATCGCGATTTCCCCTATTCTTATTAAAAACTAGAGTACAAATAAGATTTTGATGAAAATCGTTCTTCTTCTTTTGAAATTACAAAAGATCCTATATCTCTTTTACGTTTTTTATTGTGGACTTCTGCTCCCTACATGTTTTATATTGTTTCATCCTACCCACATTTTTTTCATATGATATATTTCCACTAAGCATATTTCATGAGAATAAAAATATTTGAAGTTTTCCAGTTTTCCGCGATTTTTTGTTAAAAAATCGATTTTTTACCCCAAAATGACAGCTCAAAGCCGATTTTTCATATTTGTTTCTAGCGGAGTGACTGTGCTTAAAAAGGTTAAAATGATTTCTGTTGAAATGTTTTGAGATTCAGCTGTATATTCGATAGATTTACTGGACTATTAGCATATAACTCTACTATGACCTATGCGACATCTGGTCAATACTACCGATTATGACCGTACTGTAATCCAACTATGGAATGTATTTCGTGCATTTTTTTTTATAAATTTCCTCGTACCACCTGTCTTGCTGGCGTTTTAAAATATATTTCATAATAAAAAGGCTTAAAATCAGTATAGGGAGAGAACAATTAGATACATGATCATCCAATGTTTCCTGGTCAGCGACTGTGTTCCCATGGATACCTCTATGACTAAGGATCCATGTAAAATGACATGTTTGCAATATCAACAAAGATTTTATCAATTTCAACTCTTTCTTTTTTAAATAAAAGGGTTTTGAGTTTTGCAACTCTCAATTGTCAACAGGCAAGAAAGAGAGTTTGATTTTACAAACCATAATATATATTAAAGCAATATTTTTTTGATTAGAATAACGAAAAATTGAAATATCTTTTAAATTGTAGATTTTAAAGTAGAAGTGTAAACGAGAGTTGTGTAGAGAATCAAGGGTGCTAATTTAATTTTGAAATTTGCACACCAGCAAGGGAACCTATTTGGCTCTGCTCATATAGAAAAATCGCATTTTAAAGGAGTTGTGGGTGTATATTTTGACAAAGTTTTATGAAATACGGAGGGAATAAGTCTATAAAAGAGAACAGCCTGCGGCCGAGGGTTTTGATTCGTGAGAACAATAGACACTCGACGGTCACATGAATGATTTCATTGTTCTCCGTAGATCCCGTCCTACACGCACTATTGAGCTCATTGATTTTTACTTGTAAAAATTGCTTGGACTGTGGCATTTTTTATTATTTTTATTTTTTCACTAAATATATAGCACTTCTGTCTTTCATAGTGAAACAATGAAGTCTTCATACATCATATAATATGCAGAATATATCATTGTTGTATTGTTCGATTCTGTATGACATTTGTAATTGATATACATGTAAGAAACGGAACGAACAATGAAATTTGAGATTGTGCAACTTCCTAATTGAACAAAGCTCGTAAAATTAATTCCTTTTTCAAATTATAGAACCTTAGAGATCAATTGGAGGATTTATTTGGGGGGAGGGGTAGATTATGACATTGAGCTGGCTTTTTATTAGCTATTGTTTTTACCAAACCTTCAACTTAACATTGGTAAACAATACCTATAAACTGCAAAAATTATTGATGAATCAATGAATCATTGATACTTGCAATTGTTTACGTAACTATTCTACTAAACCAAGTTATGTCTTTCATCTCAAACGTGAGTTAAAAAGAGTTTGGAAATATATATTTAACCTATTCCACTTCGAAATGCTTATCCAAAAGATGAATCCGAAGATTCGATCTTTGTGTTTGTTTGTTTTGACTTTTCATGAATACGAGGCCTGTTGTGTGTTTGGTTTTCGGTTGGATTATAAACTCTCCCTGTTTATCTTTTTTGTGTCAAGTTGTTTTGTGTATTATTTATATGTTATAATCAATATAAGTTAAATAATTAATCTGACCCCAGATAGTTTCAACAGTCACAACTGTCCTTAAACCTAATTAATGAATTGGCAAACACATGTTTCAAATATTTTCGGCATTGGCTTTAACGTGACATTTATTCGATTTTTACATTTTTCTCTGTCTATTATAATTAATATGATTATACTTAAACCCGTGNTTTTAGCCACGAAGCCTTTGACTTGCGCCGATATTAATTTTATCGGGTTAAGTTCACAATACTTCATGTCCGTGTAAATTAGCAATTTTATCTCTTTTATAAACTACTGGGATCTTTTTTTGTTTTATTTTTTCATATAATACTTTTTTGGTATCAGTAGCAGAAAAAAGAATGTTGTGTTGTGGAAGATAGTTTTGGAGAAGAGCTTTTTTCTTACCAAAACTTGGCACACCGTATCTTCTGTTTTAACATTGTGATATTTGTTTATAAGTATATCCAAGATCATGAGAGTTAGAGTGAGTTTAGACTTTGATATTTTAATAGAATCATTTATTTCCTTGTGTATTATTGAAACGGTCGGAGCAATTTTCCGTGAATATAAACCGTGGATTGTTCTTTTAATAACACAATGATCAAATTCGTCTAAAATGTTAGCTCTTTCTTTGGGTCTAGTTGACTTACAAGGCATCTTACCATTCATAATACGGTGCACTGAAGTGTAATACACACCCAAAGCTTTAGATGTCCTTTGATATACCGTATCAAATGAGAAATGAGACAATTGGCTTCTTCGTTGCATTTTTCTTACTAAAAAAGGCAAATAACTTTTTTACAAACTTTTGGCATTCTGGAGATAAGTCATACTTTTTACTCATTTTACAAAAAATGCAAAATATAACAATAATTTATGAGAGAAATGCTTGTCAGGTTCGTCGAAAGTACCCGTGGCTGAGAGAAAGATTTTATAGGTAAGATACTTGACGTACGGATGGCTCTTCCATAAAGTGCATCTACTCCCACCCGAAAAATTACAACAAAATAGGAACAAAATACAAAATTTCATCTGAGTGAAAACAATAAGAAGCATTACTGTAACATGTTTAGATAGCACTCCTTATTCTAAATACAACTCTCGTTTATTTTGCTGTTCAAGAATCTATAGTTTAAAAGATATTTGAATTTTTCGTTATTCTAATCAAAAAAATTATTACTTTAATATATCAAGCCCCAATTTGATCAATACTTATATTTTTGTTTGTAGAATAGCTTACAAGGCAGCTCTTATTTTCTGCATTTTACTGCTATCATTTCCAACCAAAGTTGGAGGTATGTTTAGTCTTATAATATTTATATCTGAAGTTGATATTATATTTTCGAATCGTCATGATATAACCGAATTATTGTTGAAAGTGGCATTAAACACCATTAAACAAACAAACAATATATTTTCGCATCCCGCATGTTAGAACACCTGGACTGGATTACACAAACGGCAATTTAATTTAATTCTCAATTAAATCTCAGGTGTAAATTAATTTCTTGTACATTTCAATTGACACTTAAATTTAATCAAGGTTTATGCAGCCAAGTCCAGTACAGGGACTTGCTCTTGGCCACTAAATTTGCCCCAGTGAATTTGTTTTACTGTGGAAGTATTATCCACTTAAAAAGCAATAAGGGACGCCATTACTAACCCTTCTTCGCTTCAATTCCTTCTTTATTTTTGTTATTATCTTCAATTTCCCATCTTTTCTCTTCTACGGAACTTTTAAGTGATTTTGCACATAATTTATCATTTGGGCACATGAAGACACATCCAATTATCAATCCAAGCATCGGAATGTTCCAATAAGTACAATATCCTGGACACACAATGTTCCGAAATTTTCGAAGCATTTCATACAAGGACAAGAGAGCCTTGTCAGAGTTTTTGTCAGAAGATATCAACTCCTTGTTGAATAATATTCTGTCAATTGCTTACCGATCACGAAAGATGGTATTTACAATGCTATTTTGTTTCACGCTTATGTCTTATGATTGATTGTTGGTGCTTAATGCCACTTTCAGCAATATTTCAGCTATATCATGGCGATATCTTATGATCATCTTGTATACTATCTAATATTTAGATAATGGTTGGACTATCGACTCTCTTTAATAGAACTGATATTATACATATGCACATTTCTGTGTCATCAAGATTAAATATACTATGTGTAATGTTTAAGATCATCGCGTTGTTTACAGTAATACTGTTCGCCTGTTTATATGTGAGGATTGACATTTTACTCACATGTGGAAATAACTTACATGACCACATTTTTGCATTAAGAAGAAAGATTGGACCAAACATAGTTTAACCCCGCCACGCTTATAACAGTGCCCGTACCAATGCAGGAAAGAGAGGGGTCATGTATTTGTGTCTTAATGGTATCGATGTTTATCTCTTTCTACGATTTTGATATTTGATTTTGAAATTGTACCGACAATGTGGTATGTTTGTGTTTATTTTTATCAGACCTGTGGTATAATGACTAGAGAACACAATGGGTGGTGTAATGATTAGCGTGCTTACGTCGAGTGTGGTAGATCCACGTCTAATTAAAATAATATATCTCACTTGATCCCATTTACTGATATGTCGTGTCGTGGGAGATCTAAGGAAACCCCATCACAGGTCACATGTCAGTGACCCTATGTACATATGTACCAACAAATGAAAATGACGATGGCTCGACAATATGAAAATGTTACTAAGCAGCTTTGCATGCTACGAGCAATCCAGTTGTCTGAAAAATGTTAAAATCATATTCATGGCATAAGGACATCCACGTGTGACCCGTACAGATGTTTACATAGATGTCACACGAAATATCAATAAAGGAGAAAGGAATTAATATAGGTCCAGGGAAACGAATTATATAAATTGTTCTAAGCTTGTTTTCGAATCCCTTTAATTATTTGTATTATATCGTATTGAAATTTATCTCATTGTATATGCTTGAACTAAAGGGGAGGTAATGATAGATGATTTAAATCAGATTAGGTTCGCGCCCCGATCGGTTCAAATCAAGGACTATGCAACTGGTATTTTTGCTACTCCGTTAAGCAAGCGGTATTAAGGAGTAAGAGCAAAGGCTTGTTGGCCTGAAAATCATGATAATATGTCTGTGAGGAGAAACATGTCTACCTACAATATGTTTCAGTGAGCTAGCACGGTACAAATTCACCTAAGCATGTTGGTCTATGTAGCATTGACTTAACAAATACAGCACCATGTGGAAACAAACACAAATAATGTAAATAAGACATGAGTCCTCTTACAAAAAAACTGGAGGTAAAGACTAGTCGAACATTGCTTTTATGCAGAAATCTTAACAGATTTCACAACACGTAATTCAGAAGGACAAAGTAAAAACTTAAATCATGAGCAACACGGACCCAGGGGGTGAACTCGTGTGCTCGCGACGGGTAGGCAGATCCCGCTTCTTCTAAGACACCGACGTGTTACTCAGATATACAGTCAAATTCGATAAAAGTCTTTGCAGAAGAGGGAAGAAAACATCTACGTAAAAAGTAACGGATCTATTGTTATTTTAGATATGGATTTTTCGTAATGGTAAATCAGATTGTGATGCCGACCGTATGTTAATAACGTCAGTTATTTAAGTTCTATTTTGTTTTACTCAATATGTCTGTACATAGACACTCGACAGGGGTGTACGACATCTTGCAGTGAATGGAATATTTCAATACAGAAAAACGACAGGAAAAAAAGAAAGAAAAATAAAATCAATTGTTCGTCACTCCCATAATCACCGTTTTTCCAGAAGAGGAAAAATTGACATCAAATCTCCTGCCTTTTTGTAAATTTCTTCACGAAGTCTATCTATTAAGCATTTAACAATGCTTCATGAAATGTTTCTTGTTTTAGGAGGACATATATGCATTCATTCCTGTCTAGCTAAAAATGGCGGAGGAGGTTTAAAGGCGTGTGCATCTAGGGCTAATGTAATACCATGTGGCCCTGTATTTGATGTGCTAATGTATGCGCCTGACATCCTTAAACAACATGAGAATATATAGCAAATTTTTGAACTGCTTTTTTTTGATAGTTTAAACCAATTAATATTTTTTACAACGTTAAGATTATTCGTATCTTGTATATACATATATTAAATATATCTATAACAGTTTGATTAAGGAATACATATGCTATACCATACTATTATGACCTTTAGATGTGGTGGATATTAAAAGTTGTCACCCCGAGGGAGGTTTGTTTCCCATATTGCTTTAGCATGAAGGAAAACAACCTCTTTTGATGTTTCCTCAATTGATACAATGACAATAAATGTTTTATTCTTCCGCAAGCTGTTGTTTTGCATAATTTATGGCACATGGTCAGTTCTTTATTTTCAAATTTACAGAAAAAATGAACAATAGATTGAGAAATACCCACTTATTTCCCCACGGTATCATCCGTCCAGTTGTCAGTGTTTTAGTACTGATATGCATTACCAGTCTTATAAGGACTACTTTGTAAATATGAGCGTTATATTGGTCCTCTCACAGCTATTTTTATCCATGCTGTCTAGTATATTTTCATCCGGTGATAGATTCGTGTACATGGTGGAACTGTCATCTTGAAATGAATCAAACACAGTTGACACAAATCATGTTGATTATCAATTAATTTTTCAAGATATTTCTTAAAAATTACCGTTGGACATAATTTGTGTTCTGAAACAGAAAAAGATATTTATATGAAAGGCATTTTTCAGTATAATTGTAACGAAATAATGTACAAACAGTAAAAATAAATATGTTTAATATGAGCATACATTTGTATTTTCTGTAAATAATATTAGTTTGATGTTGCTGCTTGATTTTTCTTTTATTGTTTATTTCGCGAGTGTTTCTNTTATGCAGTTTGACTTTAAGTTAGCTAAGAACAATTTGGGTTAAATATTGGGTTATACACATTCAGTGGATTTTTTTGTTTGCGAATTTCAATGCTTAAAATTGCAAGCGTGATTTTTTTAATTAATTTCCATGTTGTAAATTACAAGCCTGATTTTTTAAATTAATTTCCATGTTGTAAGTTACAAGCCTGATTCTTTTTAACATTG
Organism: Gigantidas platifrons; assembly: GCA_002080005.1. NCBI lineage: Eukaryota > Metazoa > Mollusca > Bivalvia > Mytilida > Modiolidae > Gigantidas > Gigantidas platifrons. The sequence goes on along the minus strand of MJUT01058822.1, from coordinate 13,108 downwards.
CTAGAATTTGTGTCACATTGTTTTTAATTAAAGCTTATACAATATTTGGACATCAATTCTGGCAAATATTTTTTTCTTTTCTCTTTATGTATCAATATTGCCGCTATAAAGATATTACGGACTCAAAAAGGGTAATTTTCATCCATGTTCCTATGGTGATGTAAATAACAAAAGGTAAAAAGTTGAAACATGACTTGTCTCAGCTGTGAAATCATTGAAACATCTTACTCGAAAAGGCTATGATTTAGTAACTTCAGTTGACTGGCAGGGTATCATTGCTAAAATTATACACAATCTATTGATATGCAACTAGTAGATCAAATTAAAAAAATAATGCGGTCATGCAAGTGCTTTCAGCATATTAATAAGCTATTTATGATTTCTTTAGAAGTTTATGATTAATTGATATTAAATCTGTTACAAATATCAGTTACAATTAATGGTAGCTCAGAGAATCCGTAAATCGAAGAAGGACAGACAACACAATGGCCAAAAGAAAAAAGTACAAAAGGACAAACAGCGATCTTGAAACAACTAACTTGCTTTTATTCTAATGCCAGTCAATATATGTTTGAGAGACTCAGATAGGTCAAATACAAAATCACTTCCTGTCAGAAGGTGATTAAAAGATGATAATATCATCGATAGCAATGGATGGTGGGAACTCGTTCGAGGAAATTTCCCCAAACTGGATATATACCAGTTGAAGGTAAAAGTCTGATATAATCAACCACGTAATGAAGCAACTTTACGAATGCATCCTCATATTTTAGCGGATGAATAGCAGAAGGATGGAGACAAGTGAAAATAAAGTGTTGTTTCTAATGAATGTATAAAGTGATGAATATTTGTTTTCCATCACTAGTATTTTGTTCTTGAGTAATAATTTCTAGACAAAGGTTTATGACAATATCGTATGGATTGGATTCAAGAGTAGCTTTGTTGGTTTAAAATGTGCTTAACGCCACTTTCAACACTATTTCAGTTATATCATGGGGGTCAGTGTTATTGTTGGAGGAAACCGGAGTACCTGGTGAAAACTACTGACAAACGTTATCCCATAATGTTGTACCAAATACACCTCGCCTGAGCGGGGTTCGAACTTGCAACCGTTCAGCGAAACAAGAGTAACGCGACTGTTAATTAAAGTTGCCACTAGTGGAACATGAACTAATTACCCTTCCAAAGCACTTGAGTTCATCCCCACGTTTTAGTGGTCACAGTGTTGTTCGATCTAGTTTTCTATGTAGTGTTTTGCAGATCTTTGTTTGTCGTTGTGTCCTTTTTCTTTTGGTCATTGTATTGTTTGTCTTTCATCGATTTACGGCTTCTGATTACCACTTTGGTATCTGCAAACTTTTCTTAGGTGAGCTAATTTAGAAAATTTAAGTCTAAGAACAGCAAAATATACAGTTGATGGGCGTGGGAAATATAATATCAAGACTATATTTTTTTTCGGAAATGTCTCCTCCAAAATTATGTTTAATTAGACCGAAAACCACCGACCCGCCGTATGTCACTGACAACTTTATCACACGGCTCGAACTCACGACGTTAGCGGTGATATCAATATTGAATCGGTTTCAATATTGTTCAAGTCTGATAGGAGTAATGCAATATATTTGAGGTTTACGAGGGCTTTATTCTTTCGGTATCATCTGTATATAGATCATTATCATAACCAACTAATTGGTAACCCCCACACTTCAACCCCCGGATTGGAAAGGTGTCCGGAGAACGAGACACATATGTCACTATGAAAACCCAACACGTATCAGGAGTGTTATGTTAGGTTTTCGATCATGAGTGAACGCCCTTCATCAATAGTCCACCCATACAGACCTTTACCGTTTGATAAATACAAATATGCATATGTCACAATCGAGATATATTTTCAGTTCGCTTCATAGAAAATCATTTTATTTTCATTACTGACCTGTTTAATTAAAAATATTTATAACAATACAAATAAGTTCCGAATCTAAAATAATATTTTTACACACAAAATATTGCATAGACCAATTACTTCCGTATGTTTTTATCAATAAAGACCAACGGATCATTATAAGTACATGACGAGGCAATCATTCAATGGCTATTTCACGAAATCCGGTTTTCCAATAATCTACTTTCACTTTCGCAGGAAATACAATTTTGAAGGATAAAGGTAATTTAATTGAAATAACTATTATTATTACGCTATAATTTGTTGTTTTCTATAAATACACAATGTAATCGTGTTTATATATACACATTACGTTACAATACATATACTTATGCAAACACAAGGCCTTATTGACTAGAGGCTATCCATTTAGACCGAATATGTCTACATCTGTACACGACTATAGAACATGTATTAACTTGTTTGCGTCATATTTCACCATCTTCCTTGAAATGTGTTTGTTTATTTTTATTTTTGTTTACTTTTGTCCAATAATAAAATAATAATAATATAATATTTAAAAAAAATATGTTTCTGTTTTCGTAAAAGATACAATAAAAATATGATTTTGATTAGATCTGTACATTATTATGATTTTATAACGTTGTGATTTCCGTATTGGCCTAGTTATTAGTCCGAATGTATCTGTATTGACCCGAGGCGAAGCCGCTGGTCAATGCAGCTATCCAAGGACTAATAACATATATTATTATTAACTAGGCGGAAATAATCGCCTAATGACATATTTATTAATTAGCCATAAAACATTGTCTTATGTGTTTATATCCCTTCGCCTCAAAGAGTTCCTCATTTTAATAAATTCAAAACAATAACAGGGTTGAATTATTTTTGCATGAACAATGATTTTCCAATTACTTTATGGTTTCATTGCATTTACTCTTGAGATGAAGCAATTTCATTTGTTTGCTTTTATTTCGCTTCCTTTCCATTCAGACGACGGTGACAGAACGTCTCTATTGATACGTGTGTGAAATCTAGAAATAATGCGGAACACCAATATTGACCGGATCAAAGTCGGCTAATACGAGTAAACATTCGTAATGGCCGAGTTGTACTATATGTATCACAAAGGCAGTTTTCAACTTATCTATGTAAATATAACAGTAGTTAATTAATAATGACATATATTGATTACAATTATATACTAGATTAAGCATGGTTGATAGCATCAGTTTGCTATAATTGTCATAATTTTATATCATGTATATTATATATTTTTATCTTCATAACCAAACTACATGATAAACAGATAAATATCAAACATACACATATTTACATCAGGTTAAAGTAAACAAATCAACAGATACCAAAGGACATACTTAAGATAAGAGATAACATTGGCAGTTAGTAATTTTCTGTGCAAATATTCAATACAATATTTTAGCTCGCATTCTGTGTAAGCACAGTTCGCCGGAAAATCACGAAGTGAACTTACGAACATTGACGGAAAGGCCTGTAATAACATTCTGGGAGAAGTTAATAAACTTGCTTTTTCAGCCCGCTTCGGTCATTCTTTTGCAACTGGGTGAAATAAATATGAAACATCTTATCATTCTACACAAAACGCAAAGTTTTATCACAGGGTAAAATTTTAGATATAAATATCTACAAGTATATGATAAATATCTATATCAGAATAACCGAACCACATGATAGAGACAAATATAAAAAAAATACAAACATATTAACACCAGATTTAAGTAAACAACTTTACTGTTAACTATTCTAATGAATTTACATAATATACTTAATTCAAATGATTGATTGATTATTGCTGTTTTAACGCCACTGTCAACAATATTTCAGCTATATCATGGCGACCAGTTTTAGTGGTGGAGGAAGCCGGAGTACCCGGACAGAACCACTGACCATGGGCAAGCAACTGGTAAGCTTTATCACTCGCAGCTGCGAGTCGAGTGCACCTTTTTACAAATTTGAAAATGTATGATAGTATCAGTTGGCTATAATTGTCATAATTTTATATCATGTACATTATATATCTTTATCCTCATAAAGGAACTAAATGATTAAGAGATAAATATCAAACATACAACATATTTACATCAGATTAAAGTAAACAAATCAACAGATACCAAAGGACATACATTCATATTAACACCTGATTTAAGTAAACAATTCAATAGCTGCATAAGGACATACTTTACTGTTAACTATTCTAATTAATTTACATAATTTACTTAATTCAACCACATAATTTGAACACATTAAGGCACAATATTGTACAGTATTTGGACTACATCTTTATTTTTGGGGAATCAACCTGGCTCTGTCATGATTAAATTCAGTGCATTCGAATATATAATGATACTCGTATCCCAACTCTCTACTCTAACACAAATTACATATTGTATTCTCTCGATTTATATTTCGCCACCGATCGAATTGATTGGGTAGTCTGGGATTAGATGTACGGAAACGACAATCTGTCAATCCAGACAAATGAAACATGTAGTGAGACATAAAATAAATACTAGAGGGACACAATACGACATATCACCAACACAACATTTCAGTAATTACCGAGTTTGATTTGTATATATTTCATCGTATCTTTACACACAATAATATATATCAATACAATGTATATCAAGCAAAACTTGTTTTCAATGACTATATTTTTTGTTTTATAGAATGGCTTACAAGACGGCTCTTATTTTCTGCATTTTACTGCTATCATTTCCAACCGAAGTTGAAGGTATGATTAGTCTTATGATACATATATTATATTGATATTGCATTTTCTTAATTACACCTGGAGGCATGTTTAGTCTCACAATATGTATGTCTTATATTTTCAAATACTGCTCGTTAGAACACCTGGACTGGTTTGCACAAACGTCAGTTAAATTTCAGTCTCAATTAAACCTTAAGTGTAAATATATTTTATGTAATGTTAGGTGTCAATTAAGTTTTAATTGATGCATGATTTTAATCAAGGCACAAAGACTAGCTCCTCACTTCAATTCTTTCTTTTTTTATTTCTCTTCAATTTCTCACCTTATCGCTTGTACGGATCTTTTAAATAATCCCTTTTGCAATAATTTGCTACATAATTTATCCTTTGCGCACCTTAATACCCATCCAAGTATAGAACCAGAAGCGAAAAGTTCCAACAAGGACAACATCTTGGACAAAAAATGTTCGGAAATTGTCGACACCTTTCATACAAGGATAACATAGCTGAAACGACTAGGGTCGAAGTCAGAAAAGTTATTGCGAAACGCATTCTAGTTGTTATCCTAGTTTTTGCGACATCTGCCAGTGAATAGAATATTTCAATAAAAAATAAGAAAAACAAAATCGATTGCTTGCAACTCTAATATCCACCGGAAGCGTGTACGGTTGGTCTGGTGGTGGACAAAATCGACATCCCCTGCCTATTTATATCCCTCTTCACCAAGTCTATCAATATAACATTTTACAATGCTTCATCAACTGTTTCTTTTTAGGAGGACCTATATGCTATGTTTCCTGTCTAGCTGCAGTTGGTGGAGGAAGTTTTATAGCGGGTGTAGCCGTTCTTCCTCTACTTGGATTCAAGTATATTGGAATAGCAGCAGGATTATGGGCAGCAACCTGGATGGCATCGTATGGAGGTGCGATTCCCACAGGATGCATTTTTGCACAAATCCAAGAAGCTGGAGTTGCCGGAGTATTCAGGAGCGCATTTCGCTCTATATCAGGATTTTGTGTTGCTTTATGCGCCCCATTTCCTTAATGAAAATACATGAGAATATTCATACACTAAATTCGCTAGCAAATATGAGCTTTGAACTGTGTTTTTTTAGGGGGGGGGGTGGAGCCAAATAATAATATTGACAACGTTAAGAATATTGGTACCTTGCATATGTTTTAAACATAGCTATAAGGTAGTGATTGAGGAATGCATGTATTATACTATGCTATTGTTGCCTTTATACTTGGTGAATATAAAAAAATTGTCACCCGGCGCGAGGGCGATTTGTTTTCCCTAGGGCTTAATTAAGCATGAAGAAAAACAACATCTTTTGAGGATTGAACAAATTATGTTCTCCTCATTTGGAGGAAATATTTGTCTCATAATACTATAAACTACACTGGGAAGGATTTTTAACATAATTTAAAGTGGTGATTTATTTAATTAAAAATTTCTATCCAAGTTGAACAATAATCGATTTAGAAATAATATATTTATCCCGATGATGTCATCCACCCAGTAGTTCTATTTACAAAGGACTCCTTAAGACGACAAGAATAACTGTCTCAATGATGTCATCCACCCAGTAGTTATATTTACAAAGCACTTCTTACGACGACAATAATAACTGTCTCCATGATGTCATCCACCCAGTAGTTATATTTACAAAGCTCTCCTTAATACGAAAAGGATATCTGTCTCAATGATGTCATCCACCCAGTAGTTATATTTACAAAGCACTCCTTACGACGACAATATCAACTGTCTCAATGATGTCATCCACCCAGTAGTTATATTTACAAAGCACTCCTTAAGACGACAAGAATAACTGTCTCAATGATGTCATCCACCCAGTAGTTATATTTACAAAGCACTCCTTAAGACGACAATATCAACTGTCTCAAAATGTGGATCAATAAATAGTATGGTTATAACCGTCTTAGACCACAGTAATAACTGTCTCAAACTGTGGATCAATAAATATTATGGTTATAACCGTCTTAGACCACAGTAATAACTGTCTCAAAATGTAGATCAATAAATAGTATGGCTATAACCGTCTTAAACCACAGTAATAACTGTCTCAAAATGTAGATCAATAAATAGTATGGTTATAACCGTCTTAGACCACAATAATAATCGTATCAAACTGTGGATCAATAAATATTATGGTTATAACCGTCTTAGACCACAATAATAACCGTCTCAAACTGTGGATCAATAAAT
>MJUT01058812.1:216114-240394 GCA_002080005.1 Gigantidas platifrons | reverse complement strand
AATGAACCGAACAAAAAATTGTGATCAATCCTTATAAATTATTAATTTTGTTTCTTGTCCCAAAAATATTTTGACGGATAATAATTGCTTAAAAAGAATTAAAATTAAAACATTTCCCAATTGAGACCCCAACATGTGACTTACGGTTAAAAAATGTATCTATGACATGATGGATAAAAAATTATAACCAATAAAATTCAAGCATTTGCTACAAATTAATTTATATACTAATAATTGTTTTATCGGTAATTTCACAATTTTAACAGTTTTGTGATTTTTGTTGTTGTGTATTGACCTTTTTTTTAATGAAAGGTTTAGTGACGTCACGTTAGACCGCGCATGACAAATGACCAACAGCTGATAATTTCTTGTATCACGAGTCGGTGGTCAACCGAACGTTGTTACTAAATTTATCGGGTAGTAAAGATCAAAGGAAACTGTATCAAATTACCGATAAATGAGTGTATTATTAAGTGAATGAGTGATTCTTGCCTAGCACCAAGTGAACACCATATCCCCAACCCCTCCTTAAAATCATTGGTTATGCCTTATGCAAGCACGTTTCACTTACCATACAGGATGCAATTTCTGCACCTAATGAATGTTCTCTGCACACCATGACAACGTCCACCACATTTTGACACGATATACATAGACATTCTTAGTCCTATACTTTGCTTAATAGCTGAAATGGTAAAACAAAGACAATAATATACGTGGTAATGTAATTGGGGCAATAATATATATATGTTTGTTTTGCGTTATCATGGCGGGAGAAGCGTGGTATATTCCAAACATGGGGTTCAGTATTGTCCACGGTCAGACTTTCAATATTGCTATGGGTTTCGAACTCACAACCATCGTTGTGATATATACTGACTGTATAAGTAGCTATAAACCCAACTACCATACGGTCGCGATCACGACGAGTCCCGTTGTGGGTGGCAATTATTAAACTGGTTTCATTTACAACCACAGTGACATTTGTACAGAGTTACGGTACCAGTACACAATGAGTACTGATCTTCTCCTGGCAAAGACTGATTGGCTCGGAATCCGAATAATGTGTCCGAGTTGGGCGGCATGTCTATTTGCAGACTGTTGTTTCAGTGAGCTAGCACTATCAAAATCAAACTAAGCGTGTTGGTCTAATACAAGGCCGACCTCATCATCATCGCTTTGAAAATTAACATGTTCTCGCCATGATATGGCTGAACAATTGCTGAGTTGACGTTAATCAACAATCATTCACTTACTCACTCTACCATTACTTACGCTTTCCTTTGAAATTAAAGAAAGTAGCCTGTCTGATACAAGATGTCGTACCAACACACTGTGGTGATAAAAGAATGACTCTCCGTTGAACGAAATCTCTCGATCTTCTCTGCTCGACCTTCTGCAAAGTCTTGTATACCAAAATAGGTATTTATATGTAGCAAAAAGGGGGGGGGCGAATTGAGTCTATGCCACATGTTAACAGAAGGCCCTGCTGTGCAGGTGGAGCGTGTAGAATACATTATCAATTTTATCCAGACCCAAAGCTATTTATTATTCCATCTAGGATGAGGCTGAATTTATTTATTTATTTATTTATTTATTTATTTATTTTTGTTTGTTTGTTTATTCAATCATTTTCAATACACATAAAATAAAATTAAAGAATAAGGCGGTTTTTGACCCACTCATGTGAAAATATCTGTGGCCAGTAACGAAATATGAAGTCCTTATTTCTCCATCCCTCATAAAAGAAAACTATACATCTTGATTTCAAAATTGGTATCTATACAGGCCTGCCATTATGCAATTTCGCTAACTATGTTTTTGTCACTACTTGTTCAGTTATTGTCATGACGTTTGATATAATTGTCCTCTTCTCTGATACTACAGGGGTACTCAGAAACCGTAATTCGAAGGACAGACAACACAATGGCCAAACAGAAAAGGGTAAAAAATACCAACAACGATCTATAAAATATTACACAGAAAACTAAAGATCGAGTAACACGAGTGTGGAATCAGGTGTTCCGGGTGGGTATGCAGTTCCTGATCCACTACTGGTACCCACCATGTTACACTGGTTACAAACATGGTGAGAAGTCATGAATGAGGAAAGGACCGAGAAGTGTAACATTATATAAAACTATCATAAAAACAATGCTTACCAACTGCAGCCTTGGTTGTATGAAGGCATACGATAAGTGCGATGAACACAATCAAAAAACGAGCCATAATGTTATGTCGTCAGATTTTATGAATCCGCACTTCGCATCTGTTTGCATCCGACAATGTTACCGGTATTAATAGTGTTTTACGAAGCAACATGTTGTGCCAGCCACTTTGATATATAATTACTTTGGGATACAATACCCACAATAATAGCAGTATAGTTCTATGAGTCCATTCAATTATGAACATTGTGTAAAACACAGCTGTGATTAAATTGCGAAAAAATCATTAGAAAAAAAAGGACTATGAAACTTAAATCAAATTCAACCAATCTAGCTTAATTAACTGATTGTTGCAAATATAATGAACAAATAGCCAACGTAATTATGTACAAGTACAAGATAACATATATTCTTTGTTATAACTAAGTACAAGATAGCATAGTTTTTCACTCTTTGTTATAAAATTGTGAATTTGTATTGGAATTTTGATATCAAAGAACTTTTTATGTACATGTATATATTACCAATGAATATTGACAACTTTTAAAGTGTCAATTAAAGATGATGTATACTATCTACGACTAATGCCAGGATAAACTAGGTCAAATGTTTTGATGATGTGGAAGTCAAAAATATTGATTGATTGTTGGTTGCTGCTAAAAGTACATTGGCATATATTTAATGTATACTCTTGACGGGATCAAGTTCAACAAGATCTAAAATCTGCAAAGAAATGAGGGACTTTTGTCCTCCAGTAGAAATCTAGGTAAGTATATGTTAACCTGTTCTAGACGTTACAGTGTGCCTACTCTGTTTCAAAATCTATATAAACTAAAGATGTATGTAATAGACAGAGCGTGGCAATCTGTAAAATGGCGCCTTCCATGTCGGCGTTCAGACTTTACTTATTACAACATAATAATCCCTCCGTCGGGAGTAAAATGGCGCCTTCCATGTCGGCGTTCAGACTTTACTTATTACAACATAACAATTCCTCCATCGGGAGTAAAATGGCGCCTTCCATGTCGGCGTTCAGACTTTACTTATTACAACATAACAATCCCTTCATCGGGAGTAAAATGGCGCCTCCCATGTCGGCGTTCAGACTTTACTTATTACAACATAGCAATTCCTCCATCGGGAGTAAAATGGCGCCTTCCATGTCGGCGTTCAGACTTTACTTATTACAACATAACAATCCCTCCGTCGGGAGTAAAATGGTACATCCCATGTCGGCGTTCACGCTCTCCTTATTACAGCATCACTGTCCGTCCATCGGGAGTAAAATGACGCCTCCCATGTCGGCGTTCAGACTCCCCTTATTACAACATGACAATCCCTCCATCGGGAGGTACCTTGAGGACTTTTAATGATATTGGTTGATATTTTGATCATCATGGATTAAGACAAGTTTGAAGATAGCAAAGGTGTAATAAAAAGCCATAAGTTGAAGAAGAACAGACAATATAATGCATGGCAAAAGCAAGTATTCTTCAGTTATGAAGTTTTGCTGTATACTAAAGAAGAAAAGCAAAAAGGACAAATAATGATCTAGAAAATATCTTAAACCATCAATTCTTTCAGCTGACCCTTTTAAATAAAAATCTATTAGCAATAATATACCATCTCGATGATATCTAGTNCCATGTCGGCGTTCAGACTTTACTTATTACAACATGACAATCCCTTCATCGGGAGTAAAATGGTACCTCCCATGTCGGCGCTCAGGCTCTCCTTATTACAACATAACAATCCCTTCATCGGGAGTAAAATGGTACCTCCCATGTCGGCGTTCAGACTTTACTTATTACAACATGACAATCCCTCCATCGGGAGTAAAATGGTACCTCCCATGTCGGCGCTCAGGCTTTACTTATTACAACATAACAATCCCTTCATCGGGTGGTACCTTGAGGCATTTTGTTGATATTGTTGGATATTTTGATCATCATGGTTTAAGACAAGTTTGAAGAAAGCAAAGTTGTAATAAAAAGCCATAAGTTGAAGAAGAACAGACAATACAATGCATGGCCAAAGTAAGTAATCTTCAGTTAAGAAGTTTTGCTGTATACTAAAGAAGAAAAACAAAATAAGACAAATAATGATCTAGAAAATATCTTAAACCATCAATTCTTTCAGCTGACCCTTTTAAATAAAAATCTATTAGCAATAATATACCATCTCGATGATATCTAGTTCACTTTATTCTTTTAGATCAACATTAACTGCTAAGACGTAGCTGTGTCCATTTTCATTTAAAACTCAAGAAAGCTGAACTAAGGGAAATAACCCAATTTATAATAACTGAATTCTTTAGAATATAACAATAATAAGATTATGTGACTACTTTGCGGAAAATATGCTGACAAGGGAAGCCACCCGGTGGACATTTATTATGTAGAGAGAGACAAAATGTTGTTAGTTTTAAACATACTTGACTGGTCTCTGTACTATAAAATAGTTATTGACAAGGGAGGCCACCCGGTGGGCATATATAATGTAGAGGAAGATAAAATGTTGTTAGTTTTACACATATTTGACTGGGCTCGGTACTATAAAATAGTTATTGCCTTCATATGAGGTGAACATCAAATTGACAACCTTCGAAAGGTTGATTTCTCTCTGTCTAACGCCCTAGGGGAAAACAACTACCCTGGGGATTACTTTAATTACTAACATGTAGTAATTTGAGTAATTAACGTTCAGGTTAGGTGTAGTCGATGCAGTAGTATGTGATAAAGTTTGTCAGTGACTTGTGGCCTTCTCCTGGTACTACTGTTTTCTCCACCAATAAAACTGACAGGCACGATATAACTGAAATATTATTGAAAGTGGCTTTAAACGCCATAACCCCACCCCCACTGTAGTGTTATTTCACTGAAGCGGTCCATATGTAGACATTTTGTTTCTCTGACACATTAAGCTGATTCCGAGTCAACCCGTCATTGTTATTAGATCTTAATGGTGCGCGCTTAGCGGAGAGGCAACACATATTAATGTTATAGTCTAACTTGTTTTCGCCATGATATAGCTGAAAAATTGCTGACCTGATGTTAAAAAAACAGTCACTCATTCATTGTTTGAGGTTTCCAGAGGAGTGGTTCGTATTTTCGTGGCAGGTTACTTTTTTTTTTTAATTGGTTGCAATTTCGACCATTGCTGTTTGAGGTCGCATTGCCATGGCAACGGTTCATGTTGTGGTTCTTGCTGTTCCATCATTATTGGTTTTTTTTATATTTAATACAAATAAAAGGAAAAAAAACAATTGTTAAAAAGGTTATTTATGTTGTGCATAACATCAGTTCAATTTGAAACAATCCTTAAGAAATCATTAACAAAGTCATGTATACTGTATACACGTCTTTCCGATGTTGGTTCGGAAAATATATCTTTCGACTGGAATAAATCATTTTTGTTTGAGTTCATTCTCTTTCTCAAATATCTTTCTGAATCTGCAATAAATGAGTTTACGGAATTGTCATTTGAAGACGTAAATCTCATTTTACTGAAGGAATTGTCCAGATTTTTAGCATGGCTATCTGAATCATCTTTTGTTGACCACATTTTCTTCAGAAGTTTGTTGACAGGATCAACGAAAGATTCAGACTTCAGTCTTATTTGTCCAATATTTCGGTCACTTCGAATTACAATATAAGCATTTGGGAAATCCGAATTGTGTCGAATATGCATCCGTAATAATCCTGGGTCTGTTCCGTCATTTGTGTAGGATTTAGTATCTTGCTCCATTGTGTTCTTGTACGGATAAATTTCTTGAAATTGACCAATATCCTACAATAGAAATAACATCAGATTAATAGAATTATTGATAGAAGATTTAGAAATTAGCTTGTCTCCAAATACATGAGCTAGGGTTATAGTGTTTTACGCCACTTTCAACTTTATCGATTATATCGTGGCAGGCGGAATTATTGGTTAAGAAAACCAGGGTACCAGAAGAAAACCACAGGACTGTCGCAAGTCACTGACAAACTTTATCACATAATGTTGCATCGAGTACACCTCACTATGACAAGATTCAAACTCACAACCTAAGTGGAGATAGCCACTGAACATGTTTTTGGATGAGAATCTGATGTTAATGTTTTTTCTGCTTAATATATATTTGCCAGCATAAATCGTTTATTTAACGGCGCAAATTGTGATTTTGTGATAGTTTGAATATATATAGTCAAATAATAGATTGACGTCGGCAAATATTTAAATGCAAGACCGGTGATTTCTATTTTGCAACTGACGTAATTGTTCATTAAAAATATTGAATTAATGGAAACAGCCTATGCAATTGTGCTTTTGCTTTGTCAAACTTATTGATACGCTGTTATCAAGACGTGAACAAGACAGAGACACAAGACATAATCTAGAATTAAATAAAATATGGCTGACAGGAAGAAATTTAAAAACAATTCTCAATTCTGCTAGCTGCATCTTATGCCAAGGTTAAATGATAACAATTACTTATTATTCAGTCATATTAAAATATGTGTATTCAAACTCGAACCACACGATGGCGAAAAGAAGAAATATTAACTCAAAAAGGCAAAGAAAAAGTCGAAATATTCACAGGAAATTTTATTTATTTTATTTTTTTCATTTACCGTGTACTTGTTTTCATTTAAACAAAAATTCATTTTGTTGGTAATAATTTGGAAATATCGCTTTTCGGGTTTTCGCACTAATATTTTGACTTTTCGCCCTAATCTGTTTGCAGAGCGAAAAGTCGAAGATATGGAAAATCGAAAAAGAAAAATAAGTGGGTTTTTTTTAATAGAAAGAAAGAGTTTTGTTATAAAAAAAATATATATATATATAGAAAATAAAAAAGATCATAGCTTACCTTTCCGGCAATATACATAGCTGAATATGTATCCAAAATTACAAAAAATAAAACAATGTTAAAAATTAGTCCTATTGCCATTTTTTTTATCGAAATATTCACTGCGGAGTTTTTGTGTATTCTGAGATAAACAATGCACTGTACTGATATATATATAATATACATGTTTTTATTTACCGGTGCGTCATTTGTACCTAATAATAGATAATAATTGATTATTGATTATATGACGTAAACTATTACCCCCTTGTAAATACATGTGATAAAAGTGTTATATACGTAGGTATAATTATGTAATCAATTAAATTAATATGATACACAACATGTAAAAAGATAATAATTGCGCTTCCGGAAGTGCGTGCTATGCTCTTTCGCCTCAAAGGTAAATATGAAACGTAACCAAGATGAACTGTAAAATTATCGTGTTTTAAAAACATGTTTGTCGCAAAATTTTATTGAAAAAAATTGATCCGAAAGATGAAAAATAAAAATCTGACCCGACAAGTCAAGAAGGAAACATTTTTGGTAGAAGTTGTTATGTCTCGGGCAGATGGGGACATAGCGCATTCACAACCCCCCCTCACAGAAAATGAAAGTTAAATGGTCCGTCCATTTCGTCCTATCAATCCAGCTTATTTTTATTTTCTTCACTTCAATAACATTTTACTGCTAATATTTTTGTGAAAAGAGTTCAGCGTAAAGGAGCATGCAATTTACTTCCCCTGAAAAATACAATTTTATTTTTGTGACCGGTACCTCCACAATCATTGACGGGTGGTGGATTTATTTTGTTCAGATTACTTGTTTTTCATAGGTGTTAGACCACACCGCGTGCTCGCCTCGAGTGGGGTAGATAATGTGCTCGAGTCCCCGATCGTGTCAACAAAAGAGGATAAATGAATGTGTTGCTTCTATGATAAGCCGTGACACAGCAATAAGAAGCAAGAGCATATAGTGATTGGCTCTGAATTAAGATAGTGTTTTAAGACTGGGTCAACTTATCGACTGTTTTATTTTTATGAGTTAGCAATACAAAAATCCAACTAAGTCTGTTGGTCTAATACAAATCAGATATCATCGAATGTAACTTGCTCTCGCCATGATATGGCTGAAGCCATTGCTAATTTGGCGTTAAACAACAATCACTCATTAATCGTTCTTATTCAGGGAAACTGATAACAAAAATGCAAGATATCTATTATTCTCTTTTGGTAGTTTGATCCCTTCTCTCCCACCTACAAAAGGGAGGGACCGTCGTGGTCGTGATCACAAGGCATTTGGATTTACAACTACCTGTATAATCAGTGTGCGCCTATCACCACTAAAGTTATGAGTTCGGACCCTGTTCATGGCGAGGTGTACTCGATACAGCATTATGTGATAAAGTTTGTCAAGGACTTGCGACAGGTAGGTGGTTTTCTCCGGTTTCCTCCACCAATAAAACTGATCATCACGATATAACTGAAATATTGTTGAAGGTGGCGTTAAACGCCATAAACCAAACCAAATCTTAAAAAAAGGGAATTTTTAGATATATATTATTCTCTTATAGTACCTTATATCTCCTCTTTAAAGATATTAGATCTGATGATACATATTTCGAAGTAACATATGCTGTGTTATGATTGATTAAATAGATATTACATTCTGATTTATTTTTTAATAATCTTTGAAACATATGAGTATGTATGTGTGTGAGTGTGAACACCTGGATTTACACCTGGTTTTTGGTGTGGTCCGTGTTGTTCATATCTCTTTTTTATTTTTTGGGTTGTGTGTTGTTTTTTTTTGTTTTTTTTTAGGGGGGGGGGNNTTTTTTTTTTTTTGTCTTCGTTCTGTGTCTAATATGCCAGTGTTTCTGGATTGTCCATTCTTGATTGACCCTTCGGTTGTTTGTGACGCTTGTTTAATCTATATTCTTGTAAATTTCATCATTATTTGAAAACAAATTTGTATTAATTTATGCTATGAGACAACTGTAAATAATATATTCGGTCATTGGTCAAGATGGAAATCAAGATAAAAAAAAATATCCAAATAATTACGTGACAACAATTGATCCAGATGTATTAGAATTTTAAGAAATAATTCATGGAAGCCATACTGTTTTGTGAGCTTTAACATGGATTAGCGGAAATTAGTATTTTATCCCGAGTTGTAACGAGGGATACAATTTACTAATATCCTACCAACCCATGTTAAAACTCGCAACACAGTAAGGCTTCCATGAATTATTTCGGTTCTGATATGCATAATATATAGTACAAATACGGTATTATAATTTGATGGGGAAGACGGTAATTTATATTTATGTTTGCCTGCAATATCGCACATAATTTCTGCTGCCAACTTCGAGCAGACGATAACTGACCAACATGTGTTTTTACGACAGGAAAGTCAGTCTTATTAATGGAACATACGTAACAATAATATTGTTTGCACGATTTGATTGCACATCGCATGTATTTATTACTCTTAGATATGTTGATTATTTTCAATGAATATAGATGTTTAAAACGTTATAACAACCATGTAAATAATTGTATTTCTATCGTCTGGCTTAAATGTGTACACCGCGCATGTGCTAATTAGATTTTGCAATCTAAATAAATTGCTCGTTTGGTTGCAAAGCGACAACTCTGAAAAGTGTGAAAAAGGCAAGAAAAAATATCTTCCGGTGCCCTACCCACGCAGTGAAAATCAGGTGATAATTATATTTAGAAAACGTCATGGTCGAGAAACTCTGTTTATATTGTTCCAAATCGTGTTGTCATGTTTGTTTGCACTTTGTACCTTAAATCTGTTCTCATTAAAATTTAATATTATACATGTTACAGAAGTGTTACATGTGCTTTAATATAATTTTTGGAATCCGTACAATTTTATTGTAATGACAGGTCACAGGAACACTTCATCACTTTTTTTAATTACCTGTATTGGGCCGAGATAATTTTTCACACCCTGTTATAAACTTCGTGATAAAAACAAGATTACACGTCAAAACAAGAACCTTAAATTTACGACATAATTATACATGATGCTAAAAATAGCCTCAATTACATGTATTAACATGACGTAATATTACCTGTAATACATCTGTTTTATTGTTTGTTTTCTAAGTTTAACATTGGTCACCTGAAAGGCTGCTATTTTGTCATTGTCAAAATATTGATAGGTATTGGACACAGTTATCTCCTCCTGAAATTAACATTTACATGAACGTGTTGAATTGGCGTTCAGACATATGGATGGGCCGCTTCGTGAGGCACTGGATCTGCCTCATTTTGCTCCTGAAATTATTATTTACATGCATATATGCACAATGTACGTGTTGGCGTTCAGACATATGGATGGGCCGCTTCGTGAGGCACTGGATCTGCCTCATTTTGCTCCTGAAATTATTATTTACATGCATATATGCACAATGTACGTGTTGGCGTTCAGACATATAAATGGACCGATTCGTGAGGTAGTTCCACATTTTACACCAGTTATATATATAAACTATAACAAAAATATGATGTTAAGAGCAAAAAAATATCAAAACACGTTCGAGATTAGCTTAATAAATGCATACATCGAACTATATTGATGTGTAGATTTTTAATATCACATTTAGTCAAAGCAAGTTGGAATCGAAATATCAAACAAAATTAAAATTTGAATTTAAAGAAAAAGATATTCTAAACTGGTATCTGCCGATTTTTTATATTTTTTTTTTTACTTATGTTAACATGCTTTCCAGTTTTAGCTACATTATCGCTATACACATCTATATGGCTTTATTGCAGTTTATCCAGTGTTATACATTTTGTATTTTAATCTTTAAGCCGGGAGCATGGGTATAAATAGTTGTAGGCGGAGCAAGCATTCAGTTTCTTCATTATTTTGGCCACGGTCATCTCGAGGAGGAAAAATCAATGATGCACAGTTTCATAGTTACTTTTGGTGCAAAATATTTGACAGGCATGGTCATTAGTGTTCCTCCCTACGAAACTTTTAGTCTTATTAAAAATAATATTCTTCATCAGTCTAAAATCTACAAAAATAACTTCAAATTTCTGAAGTATGTGACCTTGGTCACGTTGGTCATGTGACATACAGTTTCATAAATATGCTGTTCATATCAACGGAGATTTTTGCTGACAAGCTCCGTCCACAAATTTTAGCGGTAGTGCCTACCGCAAATTCCCCTTTTACTTTCTTTGCTTGATTTCCCGTGATCCTCTGGGAGTCAGTACACATAGATGTGCTTATCACATATGCATTGAGAGGGCCCGGGTGGCTCAATGAGTCGTTGGATCTAACAACTCATACAAGCCTATCACCAATACGGCGTGGGTTCGCGCCAGCTTTGTAAATTAAAAAAAAGGTGCACTCGACTCGCAGCCGCAAGTGATAAAGCTTACCAGTGGCTTGCCCAGGGACGGTGGTTCTCTCCGGGTACTCCGGCTTCCTCCACCACTAAAACTGGTCGCCATGATATAGCTGAAATATTGCTGAAAGTGGCGTTAAACACCAAAAATTCAAATTCATTCATTCATATGCATTGATGGTATAGGCCAGGTTGGTCGTTTTCTATGAGTCCTCTGGTTTCCTCCACCAATAAAACTGTCCGTCACGATATAACTGAAATAGTGTTGAAAGTGGTGTTAAGTACCATGACCTCTAACCCCAACCCCTGTGCTGACTCTTTCGTGTTGTGCCTATAGCTTTCAGGAAATTAAATTCATTAGGTTGATTTATTGATTGATTGATTTTTGATGTTTAACGCCACTTTCATCAATATTTCAGTTATATCATCGCGACCAGTTTTAATGGTGAAAGAAGCAGGAGTACCCGGAGAGAACCACCGACCATGGGTAAGCAACTGGTAAATTTTATCACTTGCGGTTGCGAGTCGAGTGCACCCTTTTTGTAATTTACAAAGCCGGGCGCGAACCCACGCCGTATTGGTGATAGGCTTGAATGAGGTGCTAGGTAATCCAACTAATTTACCTATCTCATTGAGCCACCCGTGCCCTTAAATAAATCTGTACTAATTAAATAATAAAAACGAAAGGTATCGAACTGCGTGCTTTTAATTTGCTTAATCGATAAATGAAAAGATAAAAGAAACTAACAGGTATTTATTTTAAAAACAAAAAAATCATTTTTATACCCCAAAACTATGAATTTACAACCTAAACTAATTAACGGCAATTTAATTTTTAAATAGACTTGAAAGATACAAAGAATAAAATGATATAAGCGTGTTTTATTTTTTAACGAAAAATGTGCTGTGTAGTTTGAAGAAAAAAACATTTGCTTATGTCCAAAAAAAAAGGGCATAATTATATTTTAGCTTAATGTGAAAACACACATTCTGGTTGGATGAAAACATGGCCACCGAATCCATCCTAACAAGAACAGCAGAGCATGTCAAAACCACAGGCGCTTGTGGCATGGAAATGTAACCCCCTTTTTAACTTTCTGTTTACATATTTATTTTCAATAAAATTCCATCTCGTTTTTTCTCAATTTAACTAGGGTCGACACATATATAAGATTTTATGAATATGGACACGAACTAGTCAAATTAAGGACAAAGAGATGTAATAATAAAGAAATTTAATCGAAAATAAATATGTAACAGAACGTTAAAAAAAGGGGGCGGTATTCCGTGCCACGGGCGCCTGTGGTCAAAACAAGAACATTGGAAGTTGAAAGTTCACCACAATAATATTACATACTTAATGTCAAAAGTAATTATACCTACGTATATGGTAATAATACGTAATTATTTATTACATGTAATAAAACATGTTTTTTTATTGTTTGTTTACTAACCCTGACAGCGGTCAAAAGATCAATTCCTACATCCGTGTTATCTGAAAATGTGAAAGCATATAATGGTATTTCACGCAGTGATTAAGAAAACAAACTTTAAACAGTGGTGGTCAACTATTTATTCCACCAATAACAACAAAACGTTATTTGAATGAGTTTGTCAGAGGCGTGCGACCTGGTAGTTTTCCCCGGGTACTCCGGTTTCCTCCACACAAAAAAAACTGACCGCCACGATATTAATAACTGAAATATTGTTGAAAGTGGCGTTAAACACCATAACCATAACCAGCAAAACTCAACACAAACAAAAATTATGTTGGAAATCCAAGTCATGACTTGAGACGAGCACAATTAAACACAAAAAGATAACGGCACATGGCGCTGGAAATCCAAATACAGTTTACTTATGATATATGACCTAACAATAAGAATAAAACATAGTGAAGGATTCAACAATTCATTTATTTTTATTAAACAAATGTTTCAATTTACATGAGCAATACTTTTGTGGAAAAATAACAAATATTATAACGACAGTACAATTAGGTCAATTAATAGTATATAAATAAATAAAAAAATAATTAAAATATTTTATATACAAAATAATAAAATGATGGCACACATTTTTCCGTTTGACTTCTATAAAACCTACAGAAAAAACTTCTTAAAAATCCAGTTTTCAAATCAACAATTGTATTTCTAGATGTGTATTGATATATGATATATACGAACTCTGACAATTAATTTCAAAATTTTTGGTAAATTATTAAAAAAAGTTATCCATTAGATCTCTATGTTAATTATACTTTCTGAAATGTAAAAATCTGGCTGGAGTGAGTACAAATAACAGACTGTACCATGTGACATATGACATTTAAATATTAATGGACATCAATAACAATTGACAATCACCTTAATGGTCAGTTGATGTGTAGCCTTCTAATATTTAAATATCCTATGTCACATGGTACAATGAAATATACATTGAAAGCACATGTCTTGAGATTAACAGTGATGTACAAACTGGTAAATGGATTGGTACTAGTAAATACAGAGGATCGTCTAATTCCACCAGACAGAATATCCAGAAATAACAACACAAAAGCTTACCAAATACCATCTTGCAGAACAGATATAAGAAAAGAATCCTATTTTCCTAGAACCATCAGAGACTGGAATGCACTACCGGACAACTGCGTCACCATCGGGAGCCTTGAAACCTTCCAGGCTCACCTTCAGGAACTATTCTAAACCACTCCAAGATGTTTTTATCTTCACTGTATATATATGTAAAGCACTTCAAAAAATTCAAACTCAATGTATATATTTGCATGCGCATCCAAAAAGTGGCAGAATAATCAACGAATTGATGGTGGCCGCATACTGGTAGAAGTAGAAGTAGAAGTAGAAGTCTGTTATTTTGTTTTGATGGTTGTGTTCTTACACTATTTGTACTCACTCCATGCAAATTTGTATACTTCAGAAAATATAATTAACATAGAGACATAATGGGTAACTTTTTTTAATAATGGACCAAAATTTTTGAAATTAATTGTCAGAGTTCGTATATATCATATATTAATATACATCTAGAAAAAAAATTGTTGATTTGAAAACTGGCTTTTTAAGAATTGTTTTCTGTAGGTTTTATAGAAATCAAAAGGACTATACATATAATAAATTTATACATGCATGAGGTAGTTTATTGTACAGGAAATTCATCTTTTTTATTGTTTGTTTAGAAACCTTGACAACGGAAGGCTTTTGTCATTTTCTACAATGTAGAGGTATGTTAATATATATTAGGGTGCAACGGTAATTGCGGACCGAGGACTACACAAAATCCTCATTCATTTATCGGTCGGTCTGAAAATGTAAAATCGACAACACAGTGTAGAAATGCGTTTAATGTGCAAAACATGTTTAATGTGTAAACACATTCAATCTAAACGTATTCAAAACGCTTTGTTTGATATACAATGGAAAAAATAGGGGGTATATTACTACAGGACTGATACGGGATGGAATCATATTAATTCACAATGACAGCAATTTATAATTTAGCACACAAAAACATGAAGTTGTTACATGGTGTTCCATAATATAAAACATATTCACTTTCGGATCCAAATGAGGGTGACACTCTTGAAAATGTTACAAATCCTGTTAAAACATATAAAATAAATCAGCGTAAAAACAGAAAACATAGGCACTTAAGTCAACATGTTAAAAGTTCAGCGTAACAGACAAACTCATTCCCGTATGTAGGATGTACCATACTATCACTGAAGTCAAAGATTTTAGTTGAATTATGACTATTACATTCAGGAGTTTGGTTTTAGTTTCAACATATTTGTATTTGCTAAATATAACAAATAGGGATCGGACACAAGTTTTACCAACTTATGAAGTCTTCTCCCGAATACAATAATTTACAATATGGAGTTTGGTAATCATGACTATCAAAATCCAGGAAAGACCATGTTGGATGACGAGTTCATTGAACTCCTAACCTCTTGAAAAATCCCAGGTACGGGCCTAAATATGTCGCTTAAGGGCAAGTGATCAACATTTCAACCAGTCAAACCTGTTTTTAGTGACCACCTCTATTAAACAATAGCTTGTATATAATGTGACTTTAATTTTAATTTCCCATATCACATTAATTAAGCCTGTATTTAGCAACCTACTGTTGATCATATTTCAATGTTCACTTGAAAGAGTTCTGACTATATTCATATCACCAAACAGTAAACCATATAAATATAGATGTCTTAGTTTATGGAGTTTAATGCCACATCCAACAACATTTCGGGGCCAGGGTGGCTCAATGAGTTAGGTCGTTGGATCTAACAGCTCATTCAAGTCTATCACCAATACGGCATGGGTTCGCGCCCAGCTTTGTAAATTACAAAAAAGGGTGCACTCGACTCGCAGCCGCAAGTGATAAAGTTTACCAGTTGCTTGCCCAGGGTCGGTGGTTTTCTCCGGATACTCCGGCTTTCTCCACCACTAAAACTGGTCGCCATGATATAGCTGAAATACTGCTGAAAGTGGCGTTAAAACACACAAAAAAAACAAAAACAAAAACAAAAAAACAAATCAACCAACAATATTTCAGTTATATCGTGGCGGTAATATGACACTGTGATGGACCTATGGACAGATATATTGATTGCAAATAGTAAAGTCTTGGTAATGTTAAGTGCCCAAAAACTGATGTTTTGAAACTGTCCATCGACCAAACTGAGAATGCTGTTTCTTTATCAGAGTTGCCGCAATTTGTCATTTATATGCAAAGACCGTGATGAAAATCGCATAGCACCAGTTACTCCTTTACGCATATATGAGATGAATTAATGTGTATTCGATTTGCCCAGCACCACAACTGAATATTCATTTCGAAGGGGTTCCATTCCGTATCGGTGATAGTAAGGATCAATTTTTTTACCCATGGTTGGCAGGAGAAAACAATTCAGTTTTATCAAACATGGAAACATGGGTGTTATACAAAATATATAATCATTTGCAAAAAATAATAAATAAAAACAATACACAAAATGACATGATGGTCAATACAGTATAGAGATATGTATAGCAAATATAATACTACCAACTCAACGTCTTGTGAACAAAGCTCGTATTTCTGTTCAAGGGAAATAACTCATATAGTACAAATTCCTCATTTGAAGTGTGTATTTTCTTTATTTCCGATGAAAAAGGGCATGATGAATTCATCATCATTTTCGTCATCAACATCTACATCTGTTGGTGCTGTTGCAGATCTTTGCTGCCGTCGCTAAAAGTATTATACAATGAAGTACATTAGCAGAGATTTTAATGAATGTAATATTTAGATTATGAGCCTCGACGTCAGGAGCCATCTATACCGTGATCGTATGATAGTTAGGTTTACAACTACCTATGCAATCGGTGCCTATCACCTCTGATGTTGCGGGTTCGACTCCCGCTCAGGGCGAGGAGTACAACATTATAAGATCAAGTTTGTCAGAGACTTGCGACAGATCGATGGTTTTCTCCGGATACTCTGATTTCCTCCACCAATAAAACTGACAGCCACGATATAATTGAAATATTGTTGAAAGTGGCGTTAAACATCATAAAACCAACCAACCAACTAAAACCAACCAAAATGGCGTCCAATTTCAGATTCCAAAATTCTACTAGGACGTACATATATCTTGCATATTAAAGCAGTAAATACGTTTCACTTCAATAATACAATTTTTTGTCTAAAAACATGTTTCTTTCTCTTATTTGTTAGACAACGAATATTTCACTGTAATAGATGAACCTTTTTCTATTCGAATTTCAAATTCTTATGACATTACGATACCGGATATAATAATTTTTGAATAAACTTATTATACTCTTTTTATTTTCTTAAAATAGCAAGTTATCAATATCATAGACTAAAAGCATAGACAACCTATTAATTAGGTGTTCATAAAGTCTTTTACGTTTGCAAAAGACACAGATGAAATCTAGAAATAGACATTCACTATATGTATGTTTTCCTATAAGTGGAGCATGGGGCTCCTAAAACTAGTTTAATACTGCCACTTTGTATTGAAGTGCGTGTACCAAGCCAGGTGAGTTAGAGGTCAATGTTGTTAGATTTTGAAGTTGTACAGACGTTGTGGTGTTTTTGCATTACACTGGTTATAAAAAGGAAAATGCCCCAGTTCACTGTCAACATTTGGAGAGTTTATTTTAGGTAGTAATTGTTGTAGTTTGTCATGATCTAAGAAGAGTTTGAAAATACCAAAGGAGTAATCAGAATCCATAAATCAAAGGACAGAAAGCACAATGACCAAAAGAAAAATGACAAAAGGACAAACAACGATCTACAAAACACTACACAGAAAACTAAAGATAGAGTAACACGAACCCCACTAAAGACCGGGGGTGAACTCAAGTGTTCCGGACGCTTAAGCATTTCCTGCTCCACTAGTGTCCACCTGTTGTGTTATTCTAGTTACAAACCCGGTGACAAGTCTATGATTATACATGTTTGTGTATATTGTGTTCATACCTTTTTTTGTCTACGTTGACTCTTCCAGGATTCACCAAACAATTTGACTGCGTGTTCCTAAAAATAGTAATTTGGTTAGAATTACTACCCGATATTATGTAAGGCAATACTCGAGTGGTTTACAACTTTCGTACTAGATTTAAAAATAGCACTTCCATGTCAAATTGAATAGTTTTAATGTGGGAATGCATGTTGAAAATAAAAGTGTAATTGGTGTGTTTCTATGTATACATAGAATACTAACTGAAGTTCCTATATACTTATGCTACATGTATATGACATAATATCTTTCTAGGGCAATATTAAACCATTGCATCGATGTGTTTTGTGAAAGTGATATAAGAAAAACAGAAGCAAAAATCGACCACGGTTGGGAATGATGAGAATAAACCAGTAAATAAGACTCATACATGTAGGTAACAGGTGTCATCTGTATGTGCCGGCTATGCACTCTAGCGGATGTTTTCATTGCCACAAGGAAAATGGAAGGTGGTTAATAGGTTCAAGAAATTGTGCCTTGCAACGGGTCGCCAACGACCACTTTTAATTAAGCAAAAAAATTACCCATTAGCCTTCAAGTTATCTTTATCATGCAGCTAACGTGACATTATCTAAACATGCTCCGTACTCAGGGGGGAATTGTGTATTTATTCTTGCTGCTTGATCGCTAGAGGAGAAGAAATGTACCATACAAGCAGAGGCACACGGTGCTATTTCTATGCACCTATGTTACGGCAAGGGGGTTGTGTCAAATATTGAACTTGTTTTTGTAAATTTTATTACCTCGTATAACCGCAGTCTCTGTTGAATCGTTTTGTTTCTTAAGAATATCTAAAACGAAAATGAATATTAAAATAAGTATGGAATTTGCAGGATCAATTTCAATAGGAAGTTGACAACAAGATGAAATATTCAGGTAACAGCAGAATGACATTTTGCAATTATCGGTATATTTTTCTTTTCATTGATTTTGTTTCAATAAGAGCGATTTTATCTGTTTCTAAACATACGATAATGACCAAATGCATTTAAAAAAACTGCATTGCCAATGTACATTTGTAAACAAAAAGTGTCACATATACATCATGTAAATAACGTAAATAACGAATGTCACGGAGTTAACACATATTCAGCGTATAGAAATTAGTCCATATTATATTTCCACTTTACAAGCTGTTCAATATATATTAACATACCTTTTTTACCATCTAAAATATTAATTCACGTGGCTTTAATATTTTATCATTATAGATTATTTCACATGAATATGCATATTTGTTTTACCTGTTTATTGTAGAGTCATTTAAATTATTATTATTATTTTTTTACATTTTCTTCTATTCGACTATTTCACCGTTAAAGCTCATTTAATTTCTGAAGATACATTTGACCTAATGGAGTGTTGATACGTTTAAAATACATTTTCTCCAAAATAAAAAAATTTCTCACACAAAATTGTATCACTTATAAGTTGAGTTGTCCTCGATACAAACGTATTTGACAGAGGTTAAGCTATTTTTCATTCTTTGTACAGTACTGCTATTGTGTAAGTCTATAATACAATGTTGTCGTCATATCCGCATAAACCTCTTTGATGGTGTAATGGTTAGTATGCTCGCATCAAGTGCGATAGGTCGTAGTTTATGTAACCGTTCTGGTCAATCTAAACTATAAAATTGGCATTTGTTGTTTCTCCGTTAAGCATACAACGTTAAGGAATAAGAGAGTAATTAAGACAAATGACAGGTGTGTTCAGATCCGGTATATTTTTTGGAGGGGAATAATGTGCCTCCATCTGAAAGGTCGTTTTATTGAGCTTCCGATGTAAAACTCACAACTCAGAACGTTGGTCTAGTACAAAACATACATCATCATTATCTCATCAAAACGCAACTTGTGCTCGACACCATATGTCTGAAAATTGCTTACTTGGTGTAAAAAATAGCACTCACTATCTGAATTTTTGATTTAAACAGAAATAAAGACAAACCAAAGACTTGATAAAACTGGTTTTTGTTTTGGCTATTTCGCAAAGTATGGGCTGACTGGAAGGTTGAAAATGTGTAATTTGTAGTGAAATGATCAATATTTGGCCGAGTGGTACTTCATATTCCAGTTCACTGTGCTAGTCTTGCTCACGAAGACGTCAAATTAAATGTGAATGGCACGATATCACATATGATTTTGATTTTGCCTGGATACTGCAGGCAATATGTTTCATTGATGCTAAACAATGACTTATTCCCGTTTGTCACTCATTTTGAATACTAATATGATATGAAAAATTGAATGGCACACAGGATTTAAAAAAAAATTAATCCTTTTGCTGAAATTCATTTCAGTATTGTATGTCATTATTCAAGATGTCCTATTACGATAAATCCAATTTAAGAACCAACTTTGATAGTGAGTGATTTTTCAGCTATATCATGGCGAGAACAAGTTAATGGTCAATGAGATGATGATGAGGTCTGCTTTGTACTAGACCAACACGCTTAATTTGATTGATTTAGTGATAACTCACTGAAAGAACAGTCCGCGGGTAGACATGTCGCTCCAATCGGACACATTATTCTGATTCCGAGTCAACCAGTCATTGCTCTTTCTCCTTAATGCTGCGTGCTTATAGGATAAGCAAGAAATACTAATTGTAGTCTTTGGTTTGATCCGATCAGGGCTCGAATCCACGATCTACAGTTCTCGAGGCGAGCACGCTCGCCATTACACCACCGATGCGTTCCAACTTTAATAAACCTAAATCACGGGTCCAATTAAGGCGATTTACTTCTAAAACGACAACAAGTGTATTAATACGCAGTGTATTTACCTTGACTATGACGGTGATAAGGTAGACTACATGAAACAAAACAAATATGGCTACCATTATGATGAAGACATACAAGTCGAGATCACCTTGTAAATCACCAGAGAATCTAGAAATCACAGCATGCCATATACATACACTATATGTAAATACCATGCTAAACAGTATGTAAATATCCTGTAAAATACAAACAGTATGTGAATACCTGTAAAATACAAACAGTATGCAAATATCTTGTAAAATACAATGATGAATATCTCAGCTAAGTCAGTATTATGTTTGGTTGATTCTATATAAAGTGTGTTCGGTGGGTAGGGTTGGGATGGACTTAATGGAGATACTTACACTGTTATGTTCTATTGAATTCTATATGGCATCTATGCATGCTAGTGGCAGATTGTTCAATAATCTATTCGTATACGGTGTGACGGAATTGTTATTTATTGAATTTTTGCCAACTCCCTCCCAGCTTATCGGACAATCAATAAGATCAAATGTTCGCTGTCTAATTTATATGATGTGTTCCCTATGCCATGTGAAACGCATCTGTGACGCAAAGGTTAACGTTCTTGACTTACATGTGGTAGATCATGGTAAGCTCAAGCCAAATAAGTTTATAAAACTGGTAACCACACAATTGTAATGAGAAGAGCAAATACTAGTTAGCTCGGAATCTGGATAATGCTTCCGACTGGAACGGACGGTGGTTTAAGAGAGCTACCACTATAAACATCCACCATCACTTCGTAAAGTAACTTGTCACCGCCATGATATAGATGAAAATTCCTCACTTGGCATTAAACAACATTCATCTACTCAACCAACATGTCAACCATCTATTTATAACTTACCAATATAGTGTTGTAGGATATTTTTGGTAAGCTTTGATTGGTTACTATTCGGAATGCTACTGTAGTTAACATAAGTGTGATGGATAATTGTAGACGATTGTGGGTCAGATCACTGTCAACGGCAAATGTCGCAATCGACGTAGAGCATATCAAACCCTAAAAAATAAACATTTCTGTTATTATTATAAAATATCACAGAAAATATTTAATAATATTCAAAAATATAATACATTTAAATTTAATAAAATAAACAATACGTTGGAGTCACGTGGTAGGGGTGTCCGCCTGACAGAGCTCTATCATTTGGTGGTTGGATTTACATCTACAGATGTAAATCTCTCTTATCACACCTCACAACTCTCCACTCATCACCCGTATGTAATTTGATAGAAATTCGTCATAATTCGTCCATATCGTGTAGAGGACGGGAGTTATTTGCAATTGTTTTACATTCTCCTGACCTTATTTGTATAGTAAGCGGGAAAAAATTGTTTTTGTAATTACTTTTGTGACCTACAGACCAATCATTTTTTTCTGATCAATGTTATGTTATTAGAACAACTTCTAAATGTCGGATCGATACAATGTAATAGGGCAATTCTGAAACGGAAGCAATTGTTACAATTGACCCACGAGTATCGGAGAGTGATGTACTGCAGATTACTGACGATGAAGCCCATCCCAGAAGTCACATATTTTATCTACAGGATTTATTGTTTTTGCAATAGTGTTCTAATATGAATATAGCTAACATACTGTTGTCGTCCAATGACGACAATCAATCAATCAAACAACATGTGTACATATATAATCAATGCCATTTACCACTAAGGATTTACACGAAATAAAATATTTGTCCCAATAGTGTACTCACCATTAGAAGTACCATATTCCATACGAAAAACTTCCACCTTCTCACTGCGCAGCATCCGGCACTTATACCGGGGAACGTCACACGTTTTCTTTGTGAGAAATCCTTCCTGGTTGATTTTTGTCTCAATGTCACAAAATCGCACAGCGCCCATTCTTGTTCGTCGACGAAACAAGCCGAATTTAGCAAACTTATTTGTTCGTTGTCTTCCTTGATTTCTAACTGGCTTTGTGAGAATTCAGATGTTATGTATACATTAAGAAACTGTGCATCGAATGGAAAATCTGCAAGTTCAAGTTTTTCAGAAAAGTTTCCTCTTAGACGCCTTTTTTCAATGATATAAGCTTTCTTTTTGTCGGTATAATGGACTTCTTTCCAGGGTTTATCGTCTTTAGTCTGATCTATCAAATTTTGGACCACTAACTTAGGGTCCCAGTAATTATCTAGGTCTAGAACGTAGTCATTCTGTAAAGGAAGTGAAAGATGTAGTATTTTACAAAATGGCCTAATTGTTTCTTCTCTTCTCATTGGTTGATTGGTGTACATATATACAGTCTCTTAACGATAATGAAAATATAAGGAAAAAAGAAAATGTGTAATTATAACAAAGCTACTGCATTTCTTCATTAAAACAATCTCATATATGCAAGCCGGTTGCCGCCATATATCGTTTTCACGTTTACACCTTTTCGACTTTTAATTTTTACACAAAAAACAAAAACAAAAACAAAAAACAAAAACAAAAACGCAGAAAGAATACAAGGAAACGCGAAATGAAATTATTTCCCAATTTCACCGTGTTCAAATTAAAATGCAAAATGGGGCAAACGCAATATTGTCTCATATGGTCTCTATAGTAATTGAGTTTTACCATTTTCATAAAAAAATATAGTTTAAAGCATTCGTCAAACCCAAATCAATGTCTGCAATTCATATTCTATCTGATCTTATTCAAGAGAGAGAATACAAAGTTTAATATCTAACGAAGACAAATTGTATGTTAGGGCTAGTGGTATGGTATTTAACGCCACTTTCAACAATACTTCAGTGATATCGTTTCTGTGGCGGTCAAATCGTATGTAAATGAACATTGAAGTGTTAACGTTTATTCTAAGACATACAACAGCAATTAAAAGTGAGTTCTGTCAGAAAAGTGTTCAAATATCATAGGAATAAGTATTATATATATCATGGATATTACGAATTAACTTATTTAAACCAACGATTCCAAAGGATGAGTTGGTTTAAATAAGTTCATGTGTAAGATACATGGTATATATGGTTTGTAACAGAAATTACATGATTGACAGATATATGACGTCAAAATCATGGAATAACAGATCTATGACGTCAAAATCATGGAATAACATCAAGATCTTCATGTTAGACCATGGTTTGTAAAAGTTCACTATTTTTAAGTTGATTACTGCATAAACACATCAAAGTAAAAATGCGTATTTATGTTACAATCATAATTAAGTAATAAAATATTACAACGGACAACATCGGACAATAAAGACAAACACTACACAGAATACTTAAGGTTGAACAACACGATACCCACAAAAATAAACCGGAAGTGAAATCAGGTGCTCCGGGCGGGTAAACATTTCTTGTGGCACCCGTCGAGTTAATCTTGTAAAAAATATAAGTCATGAAAGGGGAAAGGAGAACGGGACTTTGACTTCGACAAATGGAACATAGCCATGGTCATTTGTGACCCAGATATTCGATAACGGTTAACCACGCCTTGATTTGATTTGATTTGATTTGATTGTTGGTGTTTAACGCCACTTTCAACAATATTTCAGCTATATCATGGCGAC
>MJUT01058812.1:187241-206307 GCA_002080005.1 Gigantidas platifrons | reverse complement strand
GTTCATTTCAAAATAGAAATAATTTCATTTACGTTTAGTGTGGTTTTTTTTCAATTCGGCGGAAAAGAGGGGGGTGTGGACAGCCCACCTGCCCAAATAATCGGTCCGCTTATTGAAAGACTACGATTTTTATCTACATGTTTTCAAAACAACAATATTTTAAAAGTCACTTTTAAATTATTATTATATGAACTATATATTTCAAATATTGACACCTTTAAACATTTTAATCTATAATCATAACAATATTGTTTGTCTATCTAGCTATAATATATCAATATTAGGTTTTAGAATTTTGGTTCCGTATTTATACTGCCAACAAAATTTCAATTACAATGTACATCTATATGTATGTATTGACGATCAGTTTTATTGGTGGAGGAAATACAAATTTTAAAAATACGGATTGATTGATTGATTGATTGATTGATTTTTGGTGTTTTAACGCCACTTTCAATACTATTTCAACTATATCATGGCGACCAGTTTTAGTGGTGGAGAAGCTGGAGTACCCGGAGAGAACCACCGACCATGGGCAAGCAACTGGTAAACTTTATCATTTACGACTGCGAATCGAGTGCACCCTTTTTTGTAATTTACAAAGCCGGGCGCGAACCCACGCCGTATTGGTGATAGGCTTGTATGAGTTGTTAGATCCAGCGACTTAACTCATTGAGCCACCCGGGTCCCCTAAATATACGGACATGTCACAATTAAGTTACATGTACTGACAAACTTATAGCGTAAGGGATTGACCAGGATCGACTTTAGGAGGTGCCGTGTGCAATGCATTGACTAAACGCAAGATGTTGCGTAACGTAACGTAACGTAACGCTAAAAAGCGACGTTTTCAACGTTGTGACGCTTTAAACCAAATGTTGTACCTGCTTCACAAGTGGAACTTAAGTGATACATTTTGGTAAAAAGTAGGAACCACTTAAACAACCGAAGCACATATATATAAGTATTTTAATACATTAAAATTTTCCGTGAGATAGTCGAAATAATATTGTTATCTTTTGGTTTTAAATATAAAGTTTGTCGTATTTTTGGTATTTAAAAAGAACAATAAAATTTTGTCATTTTTAGATCTAAGGGTACTGTGGTTCCGGTATTTGATTTTCCAAGTTTTCTTCTTTTAATTGACCACTTGTTTTGACAACAACAACAACAAATACTTTATTTACTCTGACACAATAGTGTACAAGAGTTCATAGCATGATATTATACAATTACATGGGCGGAAGGATCAGATTGCTGGTACAAGCAACGGAAAAACCATTTACGTTTTCGACGCTAACAGGCGCAAAATTCACAAAAGTCTTGAAAACGCATTTGACGTCGAAATTGATGAAGTGGACAATCCATTCAGACTTGGCATTTTATTCTGTTCGTGTTTGTTTTAATTTTAATATACACAATGGTATTAATGGTAGCCTTTGAATAGAACTAACTGCTTGGCACATACACATTTTGATGATTTATTTGTGTGCTGCGTTATAAATCGTTAAAATTCCAAGCGACGTTGTTTTTTTTAAAGTAAAATTAAGAAGTGGACATTTCATTCAGACTGCGTATTTCGGTCAATATTTCTTTATCTTTCAAAAGTCATCTTCAAAATTTCTTGTATTATTTCTTACAATATAGATCTGCATAACAGTGAACAAATATTTACTCAACTTCACCTAAATTTATCGGGAAAAGCCTTTAAAGTTGGTGATAAGAATTTCAGTTCAGTAATCGACACATTGAATGGACTTAAATACATGCGGATAAAAACAAAAAACCTCAACAGAAAACGGCCATCGATCGAGACATTACGTTGGAAGAATTTTGACGTTTACTTTCTTAGCAGATTTGGTTCGTTTTCCGTGCATGCGTTTTCGTGAAATTCCCGAAAATCTTATCAATTTGTAACAGAAATGTTACATCTGACGGGACGTTTTTAAGACGGAAGGGGGATTCCGTGGTGGGATACGACAGAATAAATATCAATATATTTCATAAATATTGTCGGAAAATTATTCCTCATATCCTACGGTTTATTATGATATAAAGATTATGTAGATATGGCATCATAAAAACTAATAACAACCACATTAAATCAGAAACTAAGTTTATTTAAACGGCGTCGCAGTAACGTGCGCTCAGTCAGTGTGTAGTTGTACAAGGGAGAGTAGATAACTCCAGTTCGGGGTCCAATTGGGAGCAATTGGTTCAATTGGTTTAAGTCCGGGCCCTCGGACCGACCATTTTTTTGGAGGTATGGCTATATTTGTCCCTCAATGAGATTTTTTTCAAGCGAAACTTAAATATGATTTTTGTAGAACATGACAAATCAATATTTTTTCTTCAAATTTTATCCATTTTTTTAGTGAATCTGCGGGATCAGATTATTTATATTTGTTTTAATTTTGTTTTATTTCATTAATATTATATTTTGTTTTTGCTTTGAATCTTTCAGGTTAAGATTTTGTTCTACAGAATTTGACGACATATTTTTTCTTGAAACCTAAGACTAAACCGCAGTCGTTCTCAAAATCTGCATCGGAAGGATAAACGTCAGTGTTGATATGACACAAATCTAGATTATTGGAACGTGATTGCTTGAAATGTTAATGTCTGGAAATTTCTGACTTCTAATTTCGCGATCCATTTTAAATATATTTCATAGACTGCATATGGTGTTTACATCTCGCAATTGATTCGTTATGCAAGGGCCAGTAGCAATGGAAGCGGGAGGTTTGGCGCCGTAAATTCTGATTCAACCCACCATTTCTTTGGAAATACCAGTACCAAGTCAGGGCCATTGCTGTTTTCCCAGTTTTCCGGTTGTTGACTGATTTTGTCTGTTCGTTGACTTATGAGTTTTGCCTTTCCCTTTGGAAGATTGCTCGGTGTTTCGTAATTTTGTTATTACCCTTATTTAAATGACTAACATCCGTAAAAGGATGGATTAATCAGTTTTAGAGTTTATTTTTTACTATTTAACAGTCAGTAAACCGAGTTAAACCTATACACCTCCGTCACGTAGTCTAACACTTGTACTTTTGTTTTTAATCTTGCTCCACTAATCCCTTCTGAGATGTAGGCACTTCAAAGTTTTTTTACCTCTTCTACCGTTCAGAAATATAATACGGAAGGTATAGTCTAGCACCTGTAGTATTTTAATCCTAGGCCAATAATCCATTAAAACACGTATCTACTTCAAAGTTTGTCTACCTCTTTCCCATTCAACAATAGAATACGGAAGGTATTTACATGTATTCACATGTTTCTTGAGTTCGTGGTCACGATCATAAGGTGGTTGGATTTACAACTACCTATGCAATCAGTGCCTATCACCACTAACGTTGTGAGTTCGAATCCCGCTCAGGTGATGTGGTCGTGGTACGACAGTATGTAATTAGCTTAGTTTGGTTTGGTTTTTGGTGTTTAACGTCACTTCCAACAATATTTCTATTCAGCTACGGTCAGTTTTATTGTTGGAGGAAACCGGAGTATCGTACGTAGAGAAACCCACCAGCCTGTAGGAAGTCACTGAAAAACTTTATCACATAATATTGTATCGTACGGGTTTCGAACTGACAACTTGAGTGGTGATAATTACTGATTGCACATGTAGTTGTAAATCCAACTACCATACGCTCGCACGTGGGATATTCATAGCATACACTAACATACGCAATATAATATGTGCAATGAAAAGTAGATTAAAATTCATTCAATCGTTCATTTTTTATTTACTCACAACAGAGATTTGTATGTTATAAAAATATTTGTTTGTGTGAGTGTATGGTCGCTATATTTATTCATCGTTAAATAGTTCATTTGTTTAAAAACATGAGTGTATGATGTAAAAAGGAAAGGGAGTTTTATCTATAATGTGCCCGTTTGTTTTTTCCCTGTACAAATGAGTTTGTATTCAAGCAGTGGCCCTAAGTAAGATATCATGGACTGCTCAGATTATTGTAAAGCAATAGTTTGTTCAATGAAGTGCATGTATTTTAAAAACAACAGATAGGGACGTGCATATCGTGTCAGTTATTGCGAAAGTGAGTGATTGTTGTTTAACGCCAAGAGAACAAATGTTTTCAGCCATATCATGACAAGAACAAATTACATTCCAATGAGATGTTGATGATGCCCGGTTTTCTCTTTACCAACACACTGAGTTGGAATTTCATAGTAATAACAGTTCGCAGGTAGACATGTCGCTCCACTTTGACACAGTATCCTGATTCCGAGTCAGTCAGTCAAGGTAAACCTGCTGCGTGCTTAGAGGGGAAGCAGCAAGTATATTAAGCAGCAAGTACCAATTCCATAGTCCTTGGTTTGACCCGACCTTTGCTCTGATAAAGATAATCACATTTCTCCCATTATTACGGCGTTTTACCCCTGCTGAACCAGTGGTGGAAATATCTGTAATCCTCTAGAGGATTAAAATGTCTCATGCGTTTCCCCACATTTGACTCGTTTGACTCGTTTGACGGCTTTTGAAATAAAGTTCGTGTTAAATAATGGGAGAAACAAATTCTCCTTCAGTTGCCCATGTGGGTTACGATATTTCTCCACTCTCGAGAGTTAAATAAAAAATGTTAACCACTCGCCTGACGACTTGTGGTTAAAATTTTGAATTTAACTCTCTTGAGTGGAGAAATATCGTAACCCACGGGCAACTGAAGGAGATTCTATATATATCTAATACATTTCTTATTATTTCATGATATCGGCATCATGCATTGCATTTATTTTTTTTTAGTGGTCACGCTTTAAAAGACGAGTTGTCTTTCTTTTCCCAATATTAAGTTTATAAATGTAGCTTGTATTTCTAACGCAATATAATATCGTGTAAATTAGCAAAATTCTGGTTCAACCCACCCCAAAAATGTAGGCAGACCAGCAGAATGATATCGCTGCTTCTTAACGAGCATAACTTTGATAATTATGAAAAACCGCCCTGGTTAAGATTTAATGTTATTTTATTGCAAATAAAACCGCAATAGGATTGGACAAAAAGTTATCAAAGCTTATGGACTGTCTTCTCCCTACACATAATACGCATGTAATAATGACAACAAATCTAGCACATACACAGATATAAATAATAGTGAAAAATGGGAAATAAGTTGATGTAGATCAGATGACCGACTACTGATTAAAATCTTTTCGTTTGTCTAATATCCGATTGTAATTCGTTTATACTAATTTCATCGTTGTCAAAGAGTAATGTTTATATATACATGTATTTGAAAAAAAGACAGTCTCTTTCGTTTTGGTATAGTGACATTCCACTGGTATTTATACAGAATGCCTTCACGATATAAATTATATATTGTTGAAAGTGGCGTTAAACACCATAAACCAAACTGACGCCACTTTCAATAATATTTCAGTTATATCGTGGCGGTCAGTTTGAGAAACTGGACCGGAGTACCCGGAGAAAGTCACCGACCTACCTCAAGTCACTGACAAACTTAATCACATAATGTTGTATCGAGTACACCTCGCTATGAGCGTCATTTATGGAAACAACACTTGACCCACTGCAAAATAGTCCAATTTTAGTGATCTGTTTGTGCGCGTAAAATGACGAAATTCCATTTAAATTTATCATGTCATTTTATTTAAAATTTGAATTTCTTAATAATAAAAAGTTACAGTGGAAATATGAAATAAGGAAAGAGTCAAAATATACAAGAGTGAGATTATTTTCTATTAAGATAAAAACAAAAAGTGCAGTAATTCTCAGTAGGTCACCCACCCGAGAGAAACTGCTTTGGATCTTTGGATGTGTAGCGTCTATTTCAACCATCTATATTTCAGATATACAATCTGTTTCATTGGAGGAGACCATGAGAAAACCACTGCGCATCCGGAAGATAAAACAATGTCTTTCCAGAGAAGTTATATAATATATTCCGGTCAACTCGAATACTATGGAAAATCGACTTGAATTACTCGATCGTTCGATCATTCGATGTCTACATAAGAATATTCGACTGGTATATGTGTATGTGTCGTTTGATGTTTATTCTAAACAGTCATTCTGTAAGTAGGGAAAACATTTGTGAAAACTTGTTGTGTGATCAGTCAACTGTTCCCTATTTACAATCAGTTTGCGTCATTTTCTGTTTTATTTTACAAATTTATTTGAAATAGTCACATGCACTAGTTATAGATGAACTATTTTTTAGAGTCGTATCCTCTTCAATATCTTTTCGCAAGCTCAAAGGTTATAGATCCTACAAAAAAGACTCCGCACAAGGGGCGTATAAATCGCGTGGCAAATATTAAAAAGAAATGCAGAATATTTAGCATGAAAGCCAAAAATTATAATTAATGATAATGTTTGGCTTCCATGCTAAACCAGTTTGTAGAAAGAGGCATACGTCATAAGAAGGGTAAGCCATACGACCTGCTTCCCCCACTGTCCAGTCCACTTACAAAGTGTGTTCCACCTCCACTTTCAGGTTCCTTCAATTTCCTAGTCCACAATCCCACTTCCTGTGTGTGTGCGCGCGGCGATGTGTGCTCGTGTGTGTGGCTATAGTTCTTTTTTAAAAGAACATCTTTAGTGCTCTAAACTATTGACATTAAAAATTGTTTTGTTATTTGCCGGCTACATTTTTACAAACAACATAGACAGACACTAATAAAGAATTGTGTCCCCCCCCCCCAATAATATGCATGCGCTTGAAAAGATTCACCTTAAATTTTGGAAGACACATCATTGCACTGCTGTCGTTTAGTATACATCAGACACAACACGCTTTTCATGGTTAGAATGTAGATGGTACATATAACACAACATAGGGGTCGTCATGATAGCATGGTAGTTGGATTTATAACTACCTATGTAATCAGTGCCTATAACCATTAAAGTTGTGATTTCGAACACCGCTCAGGCGAGTGTACTCGATACAACAGTATGTGATAATGTTTGTCAGGGGTACTCCGGTTTCCTCCACCATTAAAACTGACCGCCACAATATGACTGAAATATCGTTGAAAGTGGCGTTAAACATCATAACCCTAACCCTGAAATATATTCACGCAAATCAATTCACCTTTGAAGCCTTCAACAAAGGATTTCTCTAGACTCGATTATTA
Source organism: Gigantidas platifrons (assembly GCA_002080005.1). Lineage (NCBI taxonomy): Eukaryota > Metazoa > Mollusca > Bivalvia > Mytilida > Modiolidae > Gigantidas > Gigantidas platifrons. The sequence goes on along the minus strand of MJUT01058812.1, from coordinate 199,194 downwards.
TTTTTTTGTTTTTAAAGATGTCCTCTTGCATCTCCACATCGCCGGGATGCTTTCTGTAAAATTAATATTACCATCCTACCAAACATGATGTCAAGCTGTCAGATGCACTGTATGTATTGGCGAGACTTTTACCAAAAGAAATAGGGAAATGTTGTAACGATTAAATGCGTGAGTGATTATTGCTTAGCGCCAACTCAACAATTTTTCAGCTACATTTGTTTTTTGTATATCATGGCGAGAACATGTTAATTTTCAATGAAATTATAGTGAGATCCGCTTTGTACTAGACCAACACGCTTAGTTGGATTTTTATAGTGTTGACTCACTGAAACAACAGTCCGCAGATATGCATGTCGCAACACGTAAGCACATTATCCTGACTCATAGCCAACCATTCGTTACTTTTTCTCCTTGGTACTGCTTGCTTAACGGAGAAGCAACACATACCAATTTCATAGTCTTTGGTTTGACACGATCGGAGCTCGAATCCACGATCTACCACAATCTAGCAATTACATCATCGATGCGGTGTTAATAATCAAAGATGCTTTGTCTACTAAGTATATTATTGATTATTATTACACTTCGTGTAAGTTTCTGTAGTGATATTTGGTACTGTGATATTTTGGCATAATAATAATAATAATTCTTTATTCCATAAGCAAATACAACTTATAGGATTTACAATACAAATACATTTTACATTATCCAACATTATACAATTATAACCATTACAATATAATATAATATAGTGGAGAATGACATACATAATAAAATAATTTTCAACAGAAATACATGTATATAAGTTTTACAATCAATTAATTACCGGTCTTCCGAATTTTTTCTGCAATATATAAATATTTTCCTATATTATTTAATTCTTTAACATTACGTACAGATAGTAACTGAATCAATTTAAAAGTAGACGGGTTTCTATAATAATATTTTTTTATATATTTACATCTAATATCGGCATATTTATCACATTCTAAAATGAAATGGTATTCGTCTTCGACAGATTTTTTATTACACATAGTACATATACGTTCATTTCTGACAATATTAAAATATCTACCAGATTCTATATTTAATACATGAGAATTTATTCTATATCTAGTAATACATGTTTTATTAACTGGGTAATATTTTGACATATTACCTGGGTAAAATTTTGGCATACTACCTGGACAAGACCACATTATTATTTAATAAAGATATGTACTGTAGCATTTAAAATAAATAAAACAAGCTTCATTAATTCATTAATACGATATTTTGATGCTGAATTATTTCTGCGCAGTAATTTTCCTACTAACGTAACATGAAAGAAAGAGAGAGAAAACTAAAGCCCCAGTTTCTGTGTGACCTTCAATATAATTAATTTTATCTAGATTGCATGAGTGGTTATCGCTTAACACCAAATGAGCAATTTTTAAGCTATATTATGGTGAGAACTAATTACTTTCAATGAGATGATGATGATGTCCGCTTTGTACTATACAACTAGATCAATACTAGTATGCTTTGTTGTATTTTCATAGTGCTAGGTCATTGAAAAAGACCACTAGTAGACATGTCGCTCCACGAGGACACATTATTCTGATTCCGAGGAAAATGGTCTTTGCCCTTTCTTCTCAATGCGGCTTTCTTAGCGGAAAAACAACAAATACCAATGTTAGTCTTTGGTTTTGACACGACGACAACATTTCAATTGATTAGAAAACGATTTACTACTTTATTAATGCAGTATATGAACAAAATTGTCGATAGCCAGCTTTCTAACGGATTAACAACTTGCGAAGTTTTTCTTGGAAATATCCTTTCATTTGAAGCCCAAACCATTGGATATTATGCAATCGTTAGAAGATAGAAGATATATTTTTACTTTTGCCAATAGCATTCTAAGCGTCACGTGATTTTAAGAGAAATGACCGTTATTGTATCACGTCTGAGACTATTGTTGCTTGGTGGAACATCAGAGGAGTTCCGAGTGCAACCTTAATGGTGATAGACACCGATTACATAGGTATCTGTGTAAGACATAATAGTGTCCTGTGAAATTGTGTCCGGTTGTGTTATACTTGTAATGAAAAACCGTACACAGACCGAACGAAGTCATCGCTGTGCTTTATTCCGTCCTCGGACTTTATCATAGGAGACAATTGTAAGGGCGGACACTATTTCACGGCGGACACTATTTAATGTTACATCTGCAAGCCCAACTACCATATGACCATGGCAACGACGACCTCTATTTGCTATATATCTACAGCGGACTTTGTCTACATCAGTACATTTAGTGTTATATCTAACAGACGATATTTTATAAACACTATACGTACATTGTCGGCAGAAATAAAATATATAAGTACGAGCTTTAGGAACATGAAGAAAAGCGAACGTATCCCGAGCTTTTCTTTCTTTTTCGAGACCAGTACTAATAAATTGTATATCTTGACAATCTGGGTATATTGTGTTTATATTGCAATGTACTGAATTCACAAAATTGTTAAATTCACACACAAAAATGCAAAATATATATATGACATTTTGCTTGAAATCCATTTTGGTGTCTTCAGCGCGTTCCCCATTCGACCAGTATCTATTGCGCTCCGGTTTATATAAGATATTTCAGTTCTATCGTGGAGGTCAGTTGTATTGATGGAGGAAACCGGAAGACCCGGAGAAAACCATCGACCTGTCGCAAATCACTGACCAACTTTATTACATAATGGTGTACACCTCCCCCTGATCGAGATTCAAATTCACAACATCAGTGGAGATAGACACTCATTACATATGTTGTTGTAAATCCAACTACCATACGATCACGGCCATGTACTGACTTCAACATAAAATCAATATTTGTCATCATTTGAAATGTAATTGCCTTTGTGTTCATATACGTCAGTTTATTAGAAGCACACGAAAGTGTTCGACATCGTATATACTTTGCCCAGAGCATAGAATCACAAATTAATTTGTCGTAAAGAGGATTGTTGTCACGATATTTTATTCCCTCCATTGTAATTGTCTTGTCTACTATATACTAAGGAGATATAACATCACTCCCGCTAACATCATCTGATGATGTAAACATTTTAATATTTGAAATTCGTTTTGTATTTGTATATAAAAGTGGGTCTCTAGTACAGTACTGTGAAAGCACTTTTATTCGTAGTTGTCAATATTCGTGGTTCGAGTAAACTTGCTGCAGGGGCTGATCCAGGATTTCAAGTTAGGGAGGGGGCGCACTTAAAAAAACAATTGGGGTATATCGTGTGAAAAATCACGATTTTACACACAAAAAAATCATATCTTTTCCAATTTTAGGAGGGGGGGGGGTTCGCTGGGTGCGCCCCTCTCCTGGATCCTCCCCTGTACTGGGATCGTAGTTTCTTCATATTCGCGTTTCGAGTAACCTTCTAGGGATAGTGGGTTCTATTTATTCGTGTTTTGAGTAACCTTCCCGGAATCGTGGGTTCTTCATATTCGTGTTTCGAGTAACCTTCCCGGGATCGTGGGTTCTTCATCTTCGTGTTTCGAGTAAACTTCCCGGGATAGTGGGTTCCTATATTCGTGGTTTCATAATTGGAACAATATGATAATATGGATTTTTTCTTTCATTTCGATTTTCATTATATTTCGCGGTTTTAATGAAACACGAAACGAACGTAAATTGGCTCTCCACGAATTATAATAATTTCACTGCATTGTTTTGAATTCATAGCTAACAATGTTTTCCCTACGCAGTTTTAGTAATGAAGCAGCACGATGCCTTCCTTTCCAAGCGCAATGCATGCTATCCCCAAAATAGAACTGTGTATTAGTAAAATTTGAAGACAAATAGACAACAATTCCCGACCCCTCCCCTTAAACGTTAAATGGTTGTTCACTAAGTAATTATGTGAATAAAGACTTCATATTATTGTGCTGCAGCGTTTTATTTTTTTTTTGTTATTACCGGTATGTTGTTGTTTAAAGAGGCATTAGTTACGATTTTAACCAAAAAAATTATATGCTTTTGAAATTGGTAAATAGCTTTAAAATGATGAAATTAAGGTAAATATTTCACATTGTAACATAAATACGCATTTTTCCTTTGATATTTTTTATGCAGTAATTAACTTAAAAATAGTGAACTTTTACAAACCATGGTCTAACATGAAGGTCTTGATGTTATTCCATGATTTTTACGTCACATGATAATAATAGTTAAGTTTCTATGGAAGTGGGAGGAGCTTAAGTCATGGTTTCATATAAAGATCTACATGTTATTCCATGGTTAACGCGGACCTCGACGAAAGCACCCAATATTGATTTCTGTTACAAACCATATATACCATGGATCTTACTCATGAACTTATTTAAACCAACTCATCCTTCGGATTCGTTGGTTTAAATAAGTTAATTCGTAAGATCCATGGTATATATAATACTTAAACAGTTTATCGGGACCACTTTCCGCCTTTTGAGAACGAAAATTACCATCGATTTCACATTTGGTTGCAAGCAAATAATTTGACCTCGCTTTTTACGTATGCAATTGACCTTACTAGTGACAGGTAAAAACGAATAATTTGTATTTTATCGCTTATTAACTGCCAACTTGCATGGTTCTTTGTCCGTAATTCACACCGACTAAAACCAGATTCACAAAAAATAAGAAATAAGTGCATTGTTGTAATGATTTAATGACAAACTCCGTAAACAATGTCGATAATTAATAAGATGGCGTCCATTTCGTAATCGATTTCAAAACACGAGTAGTTGCACGTTTTCCCCCCGATGCGCGTACAGTTCATAACATTTATAAGTTACAGAAACACGTTTTATTAAGGCATCAATTATATCTGATAGTTTTTATGGGTAACACAAATTACCGGAGTACCCGATGAAAACCACAGACTTGTAGCAAGTCACTGACAAACTTTATCGCATAATGTTGTACATGAGCGAGATTCGAACTCACAACGTTAGTGGTGATAGTCACTGATTATATAGGTAGTTATACATCAAATTATCATATGATAACGACTACGACGACCTCTAGAATTCTTTGCAAACTAGAGTGAAGTAATTAAAATTGTTGAATATATTGTAAAAGTGACTGACGTCCGTGGAACCAATACTTTGTGAAATGCTTTTGCTTTTTTTTTCAGAAATGTACATTGAAATCCATATCGATACAACATTATGTGATCAAGTTTGTCAGTGACTTGCGGCAGGTCCATGATTTTCACCAGGACTTAGAGTTTAAAAGATGTACTAAAAGACTATTTTAGTTTGTGTTTTGGTATAACTTTTTTTTTACTAATTTGGCAACACATCTGTAACAAACATATCTGCCAACATGATACTGAAAAAGTACTATCATTCGTGGATTTACAAGTACCTATGCAATCAGTTCATGTGATCTCAGGCGAGGTGCATTCGATACAACATTATGTGACAAAGTTTGTCAGTGACTTGCGGCAGGTCGGTGGTTTTTTTTCGGGTACTCTGGTATCCTCCACCAATAAAACTGACCGCCACCATATAACAGAAATGTTGTTGAAAGTGTCGTTAACCACCGTAACCCTAACCCAATTCGTGGAATTTCTGGTTCATTACATTTACGAAATATAATTTGCAACAAAATACAAAATTGCCATCATATCTAGGAATTTAGGAACCCGCGAACTATGAATTTTCCAGAAAGCATGGAAATTAGCACCCAGGAATGGAATTGCTTGTACAGTACTTCACAAGCCTTAATGTGAGATGATGTTGCAGAAAGAACAGACATCTAAAATATAAAAAAATCCGTAGCTTCCTGACCTATCATAAATCATATAGTCCGGTTACATGATGCCGAGTCATTAACCTTTTTGTTCTGATGCCTGATGATATGACATATGTTAGAGGGAAAAGGTCATGTCATTAGAATTTTAACACATAAACAAAACTGACAATTTGTTTTCAATTTAGAAATTCACGTTGATATATTGGAAGGGCGATGGGCAAGTAGTATATGGGGACGGACAAAGCCACATTTGAGGAGGAGCAATGAAGAACTACCGGAAGTGACGTGACTGGAAGCGGCCCTATCGGAAGCGGCCCTACCGAAAGTAACGTAACTTCCTGTGACGTCATTTTCCCCCGCGTTTTTTTCTTCAGTGACGTCAATTTTCCCCCACAATTTTCCCACAGTAACGTCACTTTTCCCTTACGACAATAGTAGTACAAGTACCATTGCGCATGACAGGATTACCGGAAGTCACCCCGAAGGGGTGTGCCCATGGGCAACGGGGTTTCCCGCACTTTTTTGTATGTTTTCGGATATGTTGTGTAGTACTCTCTACTTTACTAAGAGTACATTTGAACATCCAATAGTAGGTCACTCTGCATTTTATCCAGGCTTGTGACCGGCTCTATATGGAGGCTGCATTAACCTTTTTTTCTTTTTTTTCCCCTTTTTTACTTTTTTATTTATTTATTTTTTTCTTTCTTTTTCTTTGTTTTTTTTCATACAATATTTTCAACAAGTAACAACACAATTTTATGTACAATGTCCGTCGCTTCCACGGGATTTTCTAAGAGCCTGGTAACGTCTGTCATACTATGTCCTGCACATCGATGAATGAGGTAAAAAATGCAATGATGTCCACACACGATAGATCCTTCTTCTTCTACTCGAAAGGTGTTGTATGTCCAAGTATGACAATGTTTCTTCATAACGTTCACGTAAGCCCTTAAAAAGGGTGGTCTTCCTGTCTGGTCGTAGTATTCCCCTCGTGAGTTGGCGTCGATGTATATAGCGACCCAGTGTTTTCCCATTCGATGGTCTGGATCCGTATTTCCCACCAGAGCGGAAGGTTCGTTTAATAGTCTGGGTAATCTGTTTCTGGCATAGACCCCCTTAATCACCGGCCTGGAGTGGGGATGTTTTTTCAATAGAGTGTCAATCTCTAAAGTATTCATCTAAGCACTGTAGTCAAACAACACTTGTCTGTTTCTATCGATTTCAATGACGTTGTCAAATTCTGCATACATGATCACGTTGATGGTAGCTGTAAGAATTTCTGCGAAATGAATCTCCACACGTAAATTACCCTGTTTTATAAGCTGAAAGGCTCCAACTTCTGACATGTCGGGTGTGAGATCGAATCCAAATAAAGTGTTTCCTTTAGCGTATTCCTCTCTTGAGATGGTATTTCCCTCGTCTTGATACATCTTTCCCGTACTGGTATAGAGTCCCATATCACTGCGAATATAACCTGCGTTTTCAAAGTCGGGTTGTAACAGTTCGGCGGGAATCTGTTGTCCGTCCATGTTCAGTGCGACAAAATTGATCTTGTAGTGTTTAAAATCGAAAGGGTTGTTGGTAATTACTCCATTCAAAGCGTCACTGTCCACACATCCTATGATCAGTCTCTTTGGTAATTGGCCCAAAAACATGTTGTCCTGTATGTAATTCATGTTGCCACTGGGAATCGTATCTACTTTGACTTCTATGCGTCGGATGGGGTATTTACAGCTGGTCTTTTCCAAAGCTTTGACGTGACCTATTCTTACGGCAGGACTTACCTGTACATTTCTCACAATTAAAGCGAGATCATTGATTTTGATCTTATAGGTGTGGGCATCGGCCATTAGGGCGAACACATCTCGACTTCGTCGTAATTTTATTTTCAGACCGACTTGATTCAGTAAATATTTCTCTTGACAAAATAAATCCAAGTGTAGTTTTCCCATCATCTGTACAGACTTGCTTTCGGCCGTCAATGCTTTCCGGGACGTGAATCCTTTATTATCGATTGTTCTCTTATTTTGATGTCCCGGTGTATCCTTGTACCACATGACTCCCGTTAATTGAGATTCTTTGGCAGCTGGGCCATAACTGAGTAATGTTTCTATGTAAGCTCTGTAAGGGTACACGCTGGTCGGTGGTGAAATCAGTTTTTCGTTGAGGCTAACACTGACATCACTAAAGAGGGAATGCATCCATAAGTTGACAGGTCCAACGTCCGCTCCGGCATCCAATGCAGTATTGTCGTCATCCACGATCTGTGCTTCCACAAACAGGTAAGTATTAGCCAAGTCGATGTAGTCGTCCCCCGCCTCACTGACTGCAAATTCGTAAGGTCCGTGATCCGTCAGAGCCGATGTCAATCATTTCTGCTCCCAATACCCATAAGCGATACTGGTCTGTGTAGGTGGAACTTCAAATAAATCCTGTTCTGATTTCGTGCATTCGCATGAGTTGGGGTGTACAAGTGCCATTCTTATCCGAAAATGTCAGATGTGTTCCGTTGCTTGGCTTGCCGACGTCTGGTCTTTTTTCGCTTGTCATGTCCTTTTATAGCTCGTTGTCCTGGGGGTCCTACCGTGTCCATAGCTTTTTGAAATAAGTTTTGTCCTGTTGATTTCAATCGCGATTGTGCTGCCTGTTTGATATTTTTTCTTTGTACGACATCTCCGGCAATATTTAATCCCGTTTTTAAAGCCTCGCGTCCTAGGGTCTTTGCTCCTTTTTTCAATAAAGGCATGGCTGCTTTAAAGAGTCCTCCAAAGATACTGCCAAGTCCATGTCCTCTTTGATATCGTCTTCCCGCAAATACCGGATATCCTTTTCCGGCTTGATGTATGTAATAATCGTGGTAAGCTTTCGTATCGTAACGATCAATTGGTTTCATTCTAGAGAGAATTATTTTCGTTTTCTACAGTGAAGTGTCACCACCACTCGTCCTCTTTCGAATGGCACAATAAATCCCGTGTCGTCCCTTATATCTATTTCCACGGTCTGAAATCGTCGTTGTAGCAGGGGACAGTACTGTATCGGATCAAACACTCGGGTGATGATTTCTCCGTCTCTTCCTTCCACCGGTACGATTCTCAATAACGGTACTTGGGCATCTCCCACCATTCTCGGTTCTACCAGGGGACAATACACGTACAGAGAATTTAATCCTTTCTTGACGTCCGCTACCCAACCTGAAACATACTCCCCCGCCGGAATTATAACTTGTCTAAATCCTAACATGGATTGTAATAAAGGACTGATGATGATTTGGCAATCTTTTTTCACTTTCATATCGATTTTATGATTGATTTCGTTGAAAACCATGTGGAATTTATTCTTGAGTTCCGTCCTGTGCTTTTTTCCCTCGATGGCTTTAATGAGCCGTTTGGCCGAGGAATAATACCCATCCGGTAACAAGAGCGAATGCTTTTGTAGTTCTGACTCCTTGTAAAAGTGTACCTTCAACCAGGCTTCGTTATTCTTGACGTTATACCAACTGTGAGGATACTGTATCTCTGCCAATCCGATTTCCCATGCTCCGTCCAGATCCGTTATATTCGGCAATTTCGTCGTGTAATGAGTCAACGTATTGTTCGGAAAGTAATTCATGGAACTGTTACTAGGCAGAGTCAGGTAGACCATGCTTCGTCTTGATCGTGGGGCTAGGTAACATGTATCCCAGACAACTGCTCAACAAGGCCTTCCACAAGGTACTGTTCTTCGATTCGTCCGTCAAGTTGGCAATGCTGATTACGATAACTGTGTACAGGATGAGTACCTGAGACAAAAATACGACCTCCGAACGTGGAGTTTTTTTTCCACAAATCACCCAAGGCAATACACTGTCCGTGTCACTCGGTGCCATTCATAAGACTGACACTTCAAACCACGACTCCTCGCTTTTGTAGGTCCTGTTTAAAGATCCAGCTGTTGAAGGACTCGGGATATCCGAGCCACTTGACTAAATACTGAACTCTTCGTCCCTTTTTTCTCTTTTTCAGAACGATTTGGACCTTATATACGTCGTCTGTCTTAATGACTTTCTGTAATTCTTCGCCATAGAATGTTCCTTCCAGAAATTCACCGTGGTCGTCTTTGACTAAGCATACCGGGGGTCTGGTTTCGATACATTTCACTACCTAAGCAATTCTTCAGTCCAGTTGGGTAAATATCCTTTCTTGAACGTACGCTTGGTTTTGCTGAGTCGCACTCTATCTCCGGTGGAAAATTTGCACGATTTTTTGGGTCCCTTTCTTCCATATAACCTCTTGGACACCGTTGTTTGGTTATCCCACGTGACTTCTACAGGTGGTGTGCCTATGGTTCTGTGAACGGTGTGGTTATAAGATGTGACCATCTCGGATATAACGTCTACGTAGGTTAAGGTTTCTCTGTGTGTGAAATACTTCCACATCTTGGTTTTCAATGTTCTGTTAAAACGTTCAACGATACTGGCTTTGGTCTCCTCGTTGTAAGTGGTAAAGAAGTGCGCGTCGTGTTCCTTGAGAAACTTTTGAAATACTCGGTTGGTAAATTTAGTTCCTTTATCTGTCTGTAAACGTATCGGTTGTCGACCCTTCTTGAAAATGACCTGAAAGGCTTCTTTTAAAGTCTTCCCCGTCTTGTCTTTCAATGGAACGACCCATGCATATCTGGATAAAACGTCTATACATGTCAACAAGTACACGAATCCTTTGTTATGAGATGCTAATTTTGCCAGATCCACTAAATCCGCCTGCCATTGGTGATCTATTCCATACACGACCACATGACGTCTGGGAAATCTTCGTCTAGTTGGTTTATGCAAAGTGTACGTGTCCTGAGACTGTAACCATTCTATGACTTCTTTCTTCGTATAGCCTTTCGGCTTAAATTTACGCAATCCTCCATAACTGGCGGGAGCAACTACATTGTAATAGGTCGACTCCATGTTTACAACTGACCCCTTCGTGGTCTCGACCTCCGTTTTAAAAGTCGACCCAGTTCTGTTTACGTCTTGTACTTCTTGGTGTTTTTGAGGAGTACGGTCTAATAGGGGAGGGACTCTGTTGTCGTTTGCGAGATCTCGGTGTTCTTTTCGTCTTAGTGATGTATCTCCAGCGGTACTCGTGACCAATCAAATCTTATGGAACATTTGCTTCTCGTAAGGCCTCTCCGAATGTTTCCCATCCTTGTGGGTTGAAATATTTCCTTTTGCGTAGTACGTCGCTGACTAAATCCACCACGTTGCTTCCTTGAACCGTTTCTCCCTTGTATTTCAGTTCCCCTTTCTCGTTCCAGCTAATGTCTGGATTGGTTTTTATTTTTGTCAATAAGAGTTGTGCCTTGGCCTTCATTGTTTTTGGTACGCTGTCCAAGATTTCGCTGTCGATGAGTTCGGGTGATTCTGATTCCGGTGTTGGAGTTGAGATTGCCACTGCTCTGGATGGTCTGTAATCGTCGTAGACGTTTAAATATCTATGGAGGGATTGGTCGTATAGCTTGAGACGTTCGTCTGTAGGCAGGTCTTCTCTTTCTAGTATGGTTTGCATCTTCTTATCCAAGATGTCCATGACTTTCACGCGTTGTTCCACTGGAGGTTCGGGACGCGGTAGCTGACCGCCTTGTTTCGTCAATTCCAGGGGTTTCATTGAAATAATGTAGAGAGCAACGGTGCTATTACAGATGCAATCGGTGCTAGTAGGGATCCCAAAAATCCACCTTTCTGTAAGATTGCTTTCTTCTTTTTAAGAGAGACCGACTTTTTCCTCAGTTCTCTCAATCCGTCCTTATTTCTCTTGAGTTTTTCCTTCTGGAGTTTATTTAACTATTATCGGCACACTCACACAGACAGTCGACTACGCTGCGATCGGCTTTGGTTATGAGGTGATTACGAATACACATTCTTGCTTTTTGTAAATACACTAACTGTTTCTTTAAGCGCTGAGAGACCATGTTACTCCTTCTACATCTCTCGTAAAACTAAATTAATCTTGGATAGACTGAGATATATAACTAAATATCGGCATACGCTATCTGTTTCTCCCCTGGAAAGATATGACTTCTTAGTCTCAATATATCCGGTGTCTCTTATTTCATGTCGATGACTAAATAGCCGTGGGGTTGAGCAGTGGCTGCAGTGTAGGCTTCCAAAAAGTATTTCGTCTTTTGGGGATACATTTGATGCGC
>MJUT01058812.1:147440-169606 GCA_002080005.1 Gigantidas platifrons | reverse complement strand
AATTTTAATTGATTGTAGCTTTATGTGTCAACTATATTAAGAACGAAAGAAAATCAACAAACTGTAAATCGCAAAATGTGACTATAATAATGACTTGTGGATGGATGGGAGATTAGGATTATGGTGTTTAACGCCACTTTCAACAATATTTCAGTTATATTGTGGAGGTCAGTTTTATTGGTGGAGGAAACCGGAGTATCCAGAGAAAACCACCGACCTGTCGCAAGTCACTCACAAACTTTATCACATAATGTTGTATCGAGTACACCTCGCCTGTGCTACTTTTCATCAAGCTTAAGTCAGAATTGTGTGTCAACTATCTTAACAACGACAATGAAAATTACAAACTATAAATCGGACACTGAGTAACAGGTGGCACTAATATACTGACTTGTCGATGGATGGTTTTATTGCTGTAACTAACATGTGGCTTATGGACGGATGCTTTTCTTGCCAAAATTATAAATAAACGTTAAAGAATACAGAATGGATCATCAAAAATGGATAATCAAGGGACAAAGTAAACATCCTGCAACGGTTACTATTGACCACTCCAGTAACGCTATTGATCACACAGGAGCGTTACATTGTCCAAATATGAAACAATAATTTATGCGTTCCGTCATATGGGCCACTGATGTATTTATTCCGTCAGTTGTCCCTCTACAAATTAGTGGACATCCCTTTCGGAGGGATTGAAATCCACTGCTTAGACAGTCTTATTTTTATTATCTCTAGGATACCCCTCCAATAAAAGGAGGGTCCTCTAGTTAAAGGAAACTATTCAAGCAAACATTTTGTGCTTAGAACAGGTCGAATATTGGTTTCTCGTGTATGAGAAATCACCTCCATGCACGTAAAAGACAACCAGCACATGATAATAAGCAACATTTTCGTATACGTGGTAGTTAATAAACCATTGCAGGGTTATGGCTATGGTGTTTAACCCCACTTTCAACAATATTTCAGGTATATCATGGCGGTCAGTTTTATATGTGGAGGAAGCCGGGGCACCCGGGGAATACCACAGACCTGTAGCAAGTCACTGACACACTTTATAACATACTATTGTATCGAGTACACCTCACCATGAGCGGGATTCGAAATCACAGCTTTAGTGGTGATATACCATGAATGTATATGTCGTTGTAAATCTAATTACCATACGATCACGATCACGACAGCCCCCTGGTCCATTGGAAGACTGCATGTTCCGAATCTATTTATTATTCTTTTTCTCTCTTGTGGTATTATTAACGTTCGCACTCTTTCCCCGTCCTATTACCGCCTTTGTGGCTATACATGGTGTATATATTTTGTCGACTCATAATATTGTTATTGGCATTTGTACTGCAATCGTTCTATTTGAACAGTCAAAATGCGTTGACAGTATATTTACAAGTGATAAACGATCACTGACCGTTTATAACATTTAGAAATCAGTTAGGGTCTCTTGGGGGTAACTCACTTTTTTAATAATTTGAATATTGGTAGTAATATCCATTAATGTCACTAATGATTGCAGTATAAAGACAATAACAGTGCATTGAGTTGACATAAAATTCGATATACGTATTCGGCACGAATCTGGGAAAATGCTCGGAAAACCCTCGCATTTTCCCCGATTCTAAGCCTCATCCGTATATCGATTTTATGTCAAGTCAATGCACTGTTATTGTCTATGTATATAGTGGAAATGCAGCTCGCTTGACGTTAAACAACAATACAATCAAAGAAATCAAACAAATTAGATAACTGTATTGTATTTGAAAATTTCACGGCATTATTTGGTGAATTGATAGTTGCAAATTGAGTTTACTGGCGACGCGATACAATACAGTTATCTCCATTCTAATGTAATCATGTTTATAGCAGATGTGTAATTGCCACGTTATTGACAAGATGACGTAAGCGGTAATCAGCTAAAATTCTAAAAAATATATCATGCTATTTCAACCGTGGAATTGATACCGTGAAAATCTCACCATTAAATCGACAATTAATGCTGTGATATTTTCAAACACAATACAGTTATCTCCATTCTAATGTAATCATATCCATTGCCACAATATTGACAAGATGACGTTAGCGGTAATCGGCTAAAATTCTCATGATATTTCAACCGTGGTATTGATACCTTGAAAATTACAGCATTGACCAATCACAAACCAGTAATATTAAGCAACTACATTATATTTAAATTTACATCCACTACTGACGACATACATTGATTGTTTAAAAAAGTATAAAGATACCAAAGGGGTAATCAGAAGACGCAAATCGAAGAATGAAAGACAATACAATAGTCAGAAAATAAAAAAGACAACCATGATCGACAAAGCACTACACAGAAAAATAAAGATGACGCAACAGAAACTGCAATGCCAAAAATGGATTTTAGCAAAACCACACTTGTCAACGTATATTTAAAACGATGAATCACAGTATGTCAGTGCTTTGAAAGGATTTAACAATTGTTCTACGTTTAAGACGTTTTCCTTACATGCTGTAAGACAAAACAATAAATACATTTAAAAGTAATATAATTTTATATATTTTCATATCTAACACAATCACATAATTTCTTTGAATCTAATCTTTACGTAATAGAACATGACAAAATGGGTTTAAGACAAAATATATAGACACTTACCGCCTGATATCGTACTTGTAAAGGCTTATGGTATTACAAGTCAGAAGAAGTCAACTAAATATTTAAACACAGCAAAATGCAACAAATCCGTTTCATCATGCACCTGTTCTTCTTGAGCAGTCAAATTGCATTGACTGGAACAATTTTTGTTATATAAAGTCACTTGTAACATAAATACGTATTTTTCCTTTGATGTTTTTATGCAATAATCAACTTAAAAATAGAGAACTTATACAAACCATGGTCTAACATGAAGATCTTGATGTTATTCCATGATTTTGATGTCATATATCTGTTATTCCATGATTTTGACGTCAGATCTTGATGTTTTTCCACGATTTTGACGTCATCATGTAATTTCTGTTACAAAACATATATACCTTGGATCTTACTCATGAAATTATTTAAACCAACTCATCCTTCGGATTCGTTCGTTTAAATAAGTTAATTCGTAAGATTCATGGTATATATAATACTTATTTTTAAGCCGGCCCTTGAGACTTGTTTCTTACAGGTCCTGCAATTCGTCTATTCTTTTTTTAAATGAATGTTAAGATGTGAATTTCTATCTATTATGCTTGAAAATAAAATACGTTCTCTCAGTTAATTTATTACATCCATCAATCAAATATCTCCATAGACATAACAACAGTATACATAATTTGTACAATGCAAAACATATACTCTACAATTCAAGATGCACTTCTCTCTATCAATGAATCTGCGATAAGGCTTATGTCTGGGTGTAACATTTGTTGATAATTAAGTAAATACAAGTCAAAGTCTTTATCTCTAAACATCAATGTAGTTCTATTTTCATGAATTCAAAAAAAATAAAAGATTGCAAAAATAAAAAATAAAAAATATAGAAAATATAAAAAAATGGTATAAACATTTATCTGGAACATTAATGTAATTCTATTTTCATGATTTCAAATATTAAAGGATGCAAAAAAAAAAAAACTATTTTTTTTTTTACAAAATTAGAAATCTCTTCATGTACAAAGAAAACATCATAATAAAACAGGTTTACAAGATCTTCACTTGTAAGTTTATATATGTAATCTGACATAAGACATTGGAGCCACTAAAAAAAGAAGTTTGAACGATAAATAATATACCTTAAAGTACACGGTAGAAGTTTTGTTATTAGTACAATCAGAGAACGCAACTTTCTTATTATGTTTTTAATTAAAATGAGAAATTTTATGTTTAATACAGATTACGGGTTTATTTTTGTTATCTAAAAGTGCACATTTTACCGACATTTGACATTTAAAGTTTAATATTGGTTTCAGCACAAAATATATATTTGACCGCTAAATCCTAATCAACTGAAAAATTTGATGAAGCAAAAAATATGTTTAAATTTTAATTGATTGTAGCTTTATGTGTCAACTATATTAAGAACGAAAGAAAATCAACAAACTGTAATTCGCAAAATGTGACTATAATAATGACTTGTGGATGGATGGGAGGTTAGGAGTATGGTGTTTAACGCCACTTGCAGCAATAGTTCAGTTATATTGTGGAGGTCAGTTTTATTGGTGCAGGAAACCGGAGTATCCAGAGAAAACCACCGACCTGTCGCAAGTCACTCACAAACTTTATCACATAATGTTGTATCGAGTATATCTCGCCTGTGCTACTTTTCGTCAAGCTTAAGTCAGAATTGTGTGTCAACTATCTTAACAACGACAATGAAAATTACAAACCATAAATCGGACTCTGAGTAACAGGTGGCACTAATATACTGACTTGTCGATGGGTGGTTTTATTGCTGTAACTAACATGTGGCTTATGGACGGATGTTGTTCTTGCCAAAATTATAAATAAACGTTAAAGAATACAGAATGGATCATCAAAAATGGATAATCCAAGGACAAAGAAAACATCTTGCAACGGTTACTATTGACCACTCCAGTAACGCTATTGATCACACATGAGCGTTACATTGTCCAGATATGAAACACTCATTTATGCGTTCCGTCATATGGGCCACCGATGTATTTATTCCGTCAGTTGTCCCTCTACAAATTAGTGGACATCCCTTTCGGAGGGATTGAAATCCACTGCTTAGACAGTCTTATTTTTATTACCTCTGGGATACCCCTCCAATAAAAGGAGGGTCCTCTAGTTAAAGGAAACTATTCAAGCACACATTTTGTGCTTAGAACAGGGCGAACATTAGTTTCTCGTGTATGCAAAATCACCTCAATGCACGTAAAAGACAACCAGCACATGATAATAAGCAACATTTTCGTATACGTGGTAGTTGAGGAACCATTGCAGGGTTATGGTTATGGTGTTTAACCCCACTTTCAACAATATTTCAGTTATATCATGGCGGTCAGTTTTATAGGTGGAGGAAGCGGGGGCACCCGGGGAAAACCACGTGACCTGTAGCAAGTCACTGACACACTTTATAACATACTATTGTATCGAGTACACCTCACCATGAGCGGGATTCGAAATCACAACTTTAGTGGTGATAGACCATGAATGCATATGTAGTTGTAAATCTAATTACCATACGATCACGATCACGACGGCCCCTTGGTCCATTGCAAGACTGCATGTTCCGAATCTATTTATTATTCTTTATCTCTCTTGTGGTATTATTAACTTTCGCACTCTTTCCCCGTCCTATTACTGCCTTTGTGGCAACATGGTGTATATATTTGTCGACTCGTAATATTGTTATTGGCATGCATATAGTGGAAATACAGCTCGCTTGACGTTAAACAACAATACAATCAAAGAAATCAAACACATTAGATAACTGTATTGTATTTGAAAATTTCACGGCATTATTTGGTGAATTGATGGTTGCAAATTGAGCTTACTGGCGACGCGATACAATACAGTTATCTCCATTTTAATGTAATCATGTTTATAGCAGATATGCATTGCCACGTTATTGACAAGATGACGTAAGCGGTAATCAGCTAAAATTCTAAAAATATATCATGCTATTTCAACAAAAGTAATATCATTTTATATATTTTCATATCTAAAACAATCACATAATTTCTCTGAATCTAATCTTTACGTAATAGGACATGACACAATGGGTTTAAGACAAAATACATAGACACTTACCGCCTGATATCGTACTTGTAACGGCTTATGGTATTACAAGTCAGAAGAAGTCAACTAAATATTTAAACACAGCAAAATGCAAAAAATCCGTTTCATTCCGCACTTTGTTGCATTTTGCTGTGTTTAAATGTTTAGTTGACTTCTTCTGACTTGTAATACCATAAACCTTTACAAGTACGATATCAGGCGGTAAGTGTCTATATATTTTGTGACTTGTTCTTCTTGAGCAGTCAAATTGCATTGACTGGAACAATTTTTGTTACATACAGTCACCTACTTGTCAGATTGTTGTGTTATCTTGTTGGTGGCCCAGGATCTGGGAAAGAAAATAATATGCACATAATAACAGCAAACGACGAAGCTGTCCATAAGTAGCGATTACAGACAGAAGTAATCAATGCAGAATAAGGACCATTACACACTACTTTTATTGTATCAGCTATGTTCGTTCTTGAAAACCTTAAGCTTACTGTTTATGTGAAATGGCAATAAAAGCGCCGTTCCTTTACTTTAGTTTGTTTCAAAGTGTAAAGTTGGATAGTCTTTCGTGTTAATTTACATACATATCCTTTCTTACTAATCTACCATAGTACGTGTCACCACCGTGTCGTTGCGGTCGTGATCGCATGGTAGTTGGATTTACAACTATTTATGCAACCAGTGCCTATCAGCACTACAGTTGTGAGTTCGAATCCCTCTCATGGTGGGTTGTACTCGATACAACATTATGTGATAGAGCTTGTCAGTGAGTTGCGGCAGGTCAGTGGTTTTCTTCGGGTACACCAGTTTCCTCCACCAATAAAACTGACATGACCACCATGACATGTTGTTGAAAGTGGCGTTAAACACTACAACACTTACATTAACCCTTTATTTTTTTAATTTGAAATATAATTGTAAAACCTTGCTTGATGATGGCTTAGCCTTCAATGTAGTTATCACATACTTTGCAAGTGAAGGTAAATATATCAGAATACAGTGTTCCATGTTGACATATTATTTTATCGGTCAAATGTCTAGAATACCCGGTTTCTACTGAACAAAGGAGAAAAAAATAAAACAAAATATTAACATGCTTTATATCGGTGAACTGTCTTGGAAACCCATTTTCTACTTAAACAATCTTCAAGTCAATATTAAAGTGTTATAACATCGTCCCTATAGGTTTAACATTTACCACGAAGCGATATGACAGACATACATATAGAAAATTAGCATAAATCAAGGGATATTTACGGTAATCGATCCAAACAATTATCAGATTACGACTACCGCAAACAGTGATTGCGAGACTGTCCGCCTTTATGACCTAGTTTTGATATCTTAATTACGTTATATTTATCATTGCTGATTTTATAAAAACATTTTGACATGTGTGTAAACTATGTAAGTTGTACTTTTAAGTGGAAAAAAAACTCTGATTCTAGATTAACGGAGAATATATAAGATTAGAGTGCACTCTTAATTTCTTTTCAATGCCATCATTGTTTAGACGAGAAAGTACACAATATAGTTGACATAGTGCTCAAGAGACGATTTTTTTCCTGTACTTTTAGCGTTTTCCGGTCTAAAGTTTGATTTGATCTATATACAACGAGATGGGAATGTTAAAGATAAGATACAATAACAGTTTAAGGAACAGCAGAAAATAATAAAACGTGTCATATGTCTATGCATTGATTCTAACATGACGTCCTTCTGTCGTTATATAAATAATACTGTGATAAAATTCCCGATATATTTTAACTCGCACATGCGTATTGACGAACAAATTATAAAAAATCATCACATGTTTATACATTGAATCTCAGGTATAGCACTATATAACAGGTTTGATAGAATAAATGGCAGATCAAGGCTTTGTGGCCAAAAAAGGTTGGATTGTAGAGAAGTTTTATTCATACAAAGAACGACACGAACTGGTACAATAATCTGAAAAGACCAAGTGCTTATGGACAGATGGTATTGAAATTTACAGTTCCTAAATAATTCAAGGTCCATCTACCACAGGTACACGTAACCGTAGCAGATTTAGACTATCCTGTTGTACGTGATGAAGGTTATTCCAGAAACGTGTCGTGTGCACCATATTAGATATCTACGTTTTATTATTCTCACTTCGTCGATACCTCTGCTGGTGGATTTTTAGTCTCCGAAAGAATAATCTACTCAGCAGTCAGAGTTACGACACCGACATGGTTTATAAGATATATTTATCAATGCAATTTTACGGAACTTTCCGAAATATTGTAATTATTATTTAAACTAAAGTTCATCTACTCCAGGCATATACTACTGTGGCCGAATTTGAACATCATGTTTAGGCCCGTTGGCTTACGTGCCAACAAAGATTATCCGGCTTTGCCTATCACCGCTACAGTTTTGAGTTAGGATCCCGATGATGGCACAGGGCCCGGGTTGCGCAATGAGTTAGGTAGTTGGATTACTTAACCACTCATACTCATATCTATCACCAATACGGCGTGGGTTCGCGTCCGGCTTTGTAAATAACAAAAAGGGTGCATTCGATTCGCAGTCGCAAGTGATAAAGTTTACCAGTAGCTTGCCCATGGTCGGTGGTTCTCTCCTGGTACTCCGGCTTTTTCCACCACTTAAACTAGTCGCCATGATATAGCTGAAATATTGCTGAAAGTACGGTTAAACCAAAATAAATCAAATCAAATCAACCGATTGTGGAAAGGTGTACTAAATACAACATTATGTGCTAAAGTTTAACAGTGACTGGGGAAATGTCGTTGTTTTACTCCGATACTCCGGTTTCCTCCACCAATAAAACTGACCGCCATGATATAGCTGAAATTAAGTGGCGTTAAACACCATAACCATAGCAATATTTTAATCATGAACGTACCTGCTGAAGGTTATTCTAGCAACGCGTCGTATGCATTGAGGTATAAGATATCCACGTTTCTATTAGAAGAGCTATATAACTTATTCTAGTTGAACATTAAACAGCGTGATTGTATATTAAATACCGGCTCTATTGATTCAATTATCTTTATTGCATTTCAACATTAATTGATATACCGCCCATTGCACTTTTACGAATGTTCCGAATATTAACCTTTAGCACGATATGAAGGAAATCAAGATATAACGCACGCCGCCCAATCGAAACGCATACCAATACCAGAAACTAATTATTATCTAAACATAAACATCACATTTCCTTAATATAATTTTGTTCCGTCTGTCCACTGATTAAATATGACATAAAAAAAAAAAAAAAAAAAAACTGTCGGAACAATTCCAAAATTCCGATCGAAACAGAGTCAATATGGCTACCCCTAACACACATATACAGGATCGCCCACTTTCCTGGCTTGGTGCAGGCACTTCAATAAGGAGTGGTAGGGTTAAATTAGATCTATGGACCCAAACCTCTCCTCTTAATGAAATGATGTGGTCATGCAATCAAATCATAGTAGTCAAATCGAAAGGCCAATAATCGAAAACAAAGTGGTTGGGTGCAAATATACCAAAGCCTAAAAAGGATATCCAAAATAGGTTACAGTGATCTATCTATGAATGAGGGAGATGGACCTTAGTTTTGAAACACATGTTATGTTGGAATTAGTTATTTTAATATTGGACATAGCTTATTAAACCATGTCAGTACTAATACACTTAATTCTGAGCGGATGATACCCTCGTGGACTACAAGACAAACAGCAGAGGTATATCCAATAGTAATAAAAATGTAGATATATAGGATACAGTTCCATGGATCCTATTCATTGAATGAGGGCTGGTTATTTAATTCGAAACGAGCAATTTCTAAGCTATATACCATGGTGAGCAAAAGTTGCATCCTATGCGATAATGATGTCCGCTTTGTACTAGACCAACACGCTTAGTTAGATTTATTTCATGGTGCTAGCTCACTGAGACCTAAGTCCGAGGATAGACATATCGCCTCACTCGGACACATTAATCTGGTTCCGAATCAGTTGGTCTTTGTGTTTACTCTTTAATGATGCAAATGCCAGGTTTGACCCGATCGTGTGGAATTCCACGATCTACTGCACTCGAGACGACCATACTAATCTGTATACCGCCGACGTGGTTACATATATACATTGAGAGTATATACAATTGCGTCTAAATAATGATGGAATTCTGATTGTACAATGTTAACAATGTTTTATAATAACCGACAACGTAGATATAGCTTTATTGTGTACTTTAAAACAACAAATTGCTTTCATATATTTTTTGGAAAATAATATACAAAACATTAAAACGTTTTAGTGAAACAGATTTATCACTCTCAACAAGACATCATTGTTATCTATCTCATTTTTCTTTTCTAAATTACTTAAGAAGAGAATCTCAATTGTGTTTAAGACTAAAATATTGATTATGGGTAGGGCTATGGTATTTAACGTCACTTTCAACACAATTTCAGTGGCGGTCAGTTTTATTGGTGGAGGAAACCGAAGGACCCGAAGAAAACCACCGGCCTGCCGCAAGTCACTGGCAAACTTTATCACATAATGTTGTATCAAGTACACCTCAGGAGGCGAACTCACAACAAAAAGTGGTGATAGACACTGATTACATAGGTAGTTGTAAATCCAACTACCACTCGATTACGACCAAAATGGCCCCTAAGTGATATTGGTAATTAATTACTTTAAATAAAACAAATATGGAACTTTATGAACAGAAAGCTTAAATAATGATGGTCAACTTCTGTCAGTCTCAACAAAGCAAAATATTCATCTTAACTGACTGAACACAAAAAGTACAACAACATATAACATAGGGTTAGGTTTCAGGGGCGGATCCGGGATTTCTAGTTAGGGGGGGCGCACTTCAAAAAATGTCGCCGAGCGGAGCGAGGCGCGAAAATTTTTGGGAGTATTTCGTGTGAAAAATCACGATTTTACGCAAAAAAAATCATATTTTTTTCAATTTTAGGGGGGCGCGCGCCGGGTGCGCCCCCCCTGAATCCGCCCCTGGGTTTATTGTTATTTAACTCCACTATTAACAATATTTCAGTTATATCCTGGCGTTCAGTTGTATTGATGGAGGAAACCGGAGAAAACCACCGACCTGCCACAACTCACTCGTAAACGTTATCACATAATGTTGTATCGAGTACACTTCGTCATAATTCCAACTTCCTTGACCTAGAGATGGACAGAAGTGTAGCACTATAATATGAAGCACCAATGTGGCATTATCTATCATTTCCTGATCAATTTTGTAATCTTGTTGTCTCAATCGGTCTTCCGCATCTATATTTAGACCATGTAAATTGCTTAGTACTTGATAATTTCGATACATGATTTTCAGATATGAAATACGTTTTGATTAAACGTCGTAGATGCATTGATTCTGTCAGACAGTTTCGCAATAACTGATTTTTCAGCTTGCATGGCTCACCCTAAATGTTGCCAAGCATTTAGCATACCACAAATGTCAAACATATTCTTCACAAAGAGAAAAGTATTTGATCTCGAATAATGCAGTTATTAAAATTAATGAATGGCGAGTCATAAAATAAATATAAAATTTTATATATCGCGTTCCTTGTTTGTAAAAGAATATTGCGAGCATAAAAAGCGTACAATTGAAGCAGATTAATCAGTATCAACGGGTAATGAAATACATTTATCATTTTTTGTTCTTTTAAAAATACTTCAGAAGAGGACCTCACTCGTGTAAGAGTTAAAATTATTGCTAATTAATTACTGCCTATTTAATAGAACATTTGCAAGCACGTTTGTTTTATTTTTGTCTGTGACATAAAAGAAATAGTTTTGTGCACTTATAATGGAATTTTGGGACTTGCAAATCATGCACTTTTCAGCGGTTAAATATATAACTCGTTCCAAATGTGTAAAATAGAGTTATCTGAACCTAATGCGGTGTTTTAATAATATGATAATAGGTGTTACCTAACTTGGGACGAAGTACAATGTTCTTTTTTAACAATATTAACTCAGATATATGGACCTATATTTTTTCTTCAAAGTAGACCGGAGGCGGATCCACACTTTCTCAAAGAAGGGGGCAAATAGGGGGACCCAAACCCAAAATTTCCGTCGTTTTTAAAGATTTATCGCCAAAACGGGGACCTGCCCCCTCCTGTAGACTATGCACCCAGTCCGGTGTTGTATAATCCGGTACTCGACGTCTCAATTTCATAGAAAATATTATTTCGGACAGGAGGAGGAAGAGATGAAACTCTGTTTAATGATATTGTCAGTCCCTTGGTATATGTTTAATGGACTAGAATACACTGCGATTTTGAGTCATTTTTCAACATTCATAACCGGAAGTAGTTCCAGATTACTGCGCATCCGAATGTCTGCAGATGTAACCCTGTATTGGTTTCCGGTTCGTCATTTCCGGTGCAAGGAATTTAATCCATTTGTAATATGGATCTGGAATCAAAATATTGCTATGTCTTCCATAGTTGGGACTTCGTCCCATAATAAATACATGATTTGGGAACCACAGTTTTGAGTAACAATTACATTACTTGGGAACTGTAGTTTTCTAGTAGCAATCTAATGAACGCGCGGGATGATAGTAGATAATAGTCCCCCAGTAGAGGAGACCCATTGATATTAATGAAAACGTAAATATCAAATTTAGTGCGCACGACGCGTTTCTGGAATAACATATCAGGTATGCCCAACATATGCAGATCTATCACTCCTACATCTGTCGTTAAGAAATCGGAACAGGACCGAATAAAATTGATAACATTCTAATAATTTTATACGGGGTGGCACTACACTTGCAGACGTACGAAGCTGGTATTTCATCAAACCTGATACAAATTATTGAAGACTGGAACATCGATGTAGAAAATAATATGTTACATGCTCCGTTTCAGTCAGAATGTATGTCACAAGGAGAAAGGAAAGGCTGTATAAACAATATTTCAGTTATTTTGTGATGGTCAGTTTTATTGGTGGAGGAAACCAGAGTATCCAGAGAAAATCACCGACCTGTCGCAAGTCACTGACAAACTTTATCACATGATGTTGTATCAAGTACACCTCGTCATGAGCGAGAGGAATCGAACTCACACCTTTAGTGGTGATAGACACTGATTACATACGTAGTTGTTAATCCAACTATCATACGATCATGACCACGATACCCCTTTAAATTACCCGTACTATCAGATAGACTTCATAGTAAAAATAGAAAACGACTGAAAATAAAGTTCACCGCATTTTTTTTCCACTCAGTTTCGTGTTTGCCAATCTTTTGTTTTCTGTTTCTTTTTACATCATTGTACATGTATATCTCGTCTTTTTTTTTCCTTTTTCTTTTCGCCATTGCATTGTCTGATCTCATTTGTACCTATCAAACCGTTCTTATTACCAGTGATGATATTGTTATCTTCTCGAAGATAATATATTAATTACATGTATCTTAGCATTATATAACTGTGTTGGCACGACTAAATAACGTTAGATAAACGAGTCATTAAACTTGTACTTTTAAACAGAAATTTAGATTTGCTTATTTTATGTATTAATTACGACAAGTGTCATTAACCCATTTAACAGAAACTAATGTGTCATTGTGAATTATACAAAAGTGCAAATACAAGTATATAAGTATAGGATGTCATATTTCTTATCTCTAATTGCATTTACATATGCAGCTATATATAAATTATATATTTTCTTTAATTGCAACTTATATTATATGCATCTGAGGTCACCTACGGTTTTTAGTGTGGTTCGAATTGCTCAGTCTTTATATTTGCAACACTAAATGCGTTGCATGAGAGTCCTATGTCTTTAGCCGCATTGGTGGTAAAATGGTTGGCGTGCACGTCTCGAGTGCGGTAGATCGTGGGTTCGAGCCCCGATTGGGTCAAAACCAAAGACTATAAAATTGGTATTTGTTGCTTCTCCAATAAGCACGTAGCATTAAGATGAAAGAACACAAACTGGTTGGCTTGGAATCAGGATAATACATCCGAGTGGAGCGACATGTCTACCCGCAGACTGTTGTTTCAATGAGCTGGCACTATAAAAATCCAACTATGCGTGTTGCTCTAGTGCAAAGCGAGGAGTACTCGATACAACATCTCATTGAAAATTAACTTGTTCTCACCATGATATAGCCATATAATTGCTGACAATCAATGTCATCTAAGCAACAATCAATCACTCACTCCTATCTTCTTAACTATAATTAAATCAGTAATAAAAGGACATGAATGTAAATGAACATGAACCACTATCTACTTTTACATATAGACACATTATAACTCATACCAGCCTATCACCAACGCAGCGTGCGTTCGCGGCCGGCTTTGTAAATTATGAAAAAGGGTGCACTCGACTCGCAGCCGCAAGTGATTGAGATTACCAGTTGCTTGCCCATGGTTGGTGGTTCTCTCCGGCTTCTTCCACCACTAAAACTGATCGCCATGATGTAGCTGAAATATTGCTGAAAGTGGCGTTAAAACACCACAAATAAAAATAAAAACACATATTTAGTTAACGAACAATGCTGTTATTGCTGTTCTATACATACAGTCACGGAAATAAATGGTTGTGTCAATCAAAGCATTTGTCAATAAGTCCATCTATTAGCAATGCTGTTTAATTAAAGAAAAGTTTGATGATACGAAAGAGGTAATCAAAAGCTGTAAACCGTAGAACAGACAATGCAAAGATCAGAGAAAAAGGACAAATAATGATCTACCAAACAGTTCACAAAAAACTTAAAGATTGAGCAACATGAACCTCATTAAAACTGGTGGTGAAATCGTCATGCATATAGCTGAAATACGTCTTTATTGACCGTAAGCAACATTAAATCAAATCATGAAACATTAATAAAAAGAACAATTTTGTATTGTCTAGAATAAGTAGAGATTACAAAATTAAGATATGAAAATATGCCCAATCTTTCAAAATAATGTTTGATTGTTGTTCTAAAGCGTCTGACATTTGACCGTGTTCGACATATTCATGACTTCTCTGCTGTAAAATAAAACATCTATCCCCCAGGAGACTAGTACAGTACACATAATACTGTCTGAGCTCTAATTATAACATGCCATAAACTGGTTCCATTGTCGCTTTATATATTGATTTAATAAGGCATGGTATTGTCAAGTGATTACAACATTCCTTGACATGGAAGCCAGCTAACGATAACATATCGTGTATATTAAGATAGATTGCCTAAGTGGTTATAATTATGGTGTTTAGCGCCACTTTTAACAACATTTCGGTTATATCGTGGCGGTCAGTTTTTTTGGTGGAGTAAACCGGAGTACCCGGAGAAAACCACCGACCTGTCGCAAGTAACTGTTAAACTATTATCACATAATGTTGTATCGAGTCGTCCTCGCTTGAGCGAGATTCAAACACACAATTTCACTAGTGAGATGCACTGATTGTATAGGTAGCTGTAACCACCATGTAATCTAGACTTATGCCACACTTATGCTAAGAAAAAGATAAGTCAATAAATATATTATTTATTTATGATATATATTTTTACTATTATTGATAACAAATGGTGCTTCTATCATGTTATATGACGAGCTACGAACTGTCATGAAAAAAAAACTAACAAATAAAACCTTCTCAAAAATGGCATAATTATCTCTCGGCATAGGACATATTTGCAGATTTTCCCCCTTGGATTTTCATCCTCGCAAACACCGTCAATTTTTATTCTGGTTTCCAATCTATTGAGTGTGAGCGTACCTGAGGCAGATTATTCCACAGACACGTCGTGCGCACTAAATTAGATATCTACGTTTTTTTTTATTAACATAAACCTAGTAAAGAAAGGACGTACTATTGTAGTTGTCTGCCCTTTAATTGATCAGATCAGCAGCGTCATCTGTAATTTTAAAACAAATGTAGCGTTTTGTATTAAGATTGAAAAATGCAAAATAGCAAGAAAGTCGTGACAAATGTGTAATTTTACCAGGAATACATGCACAATAACCGGAAGTACATGGTCCGTCGTGGTGGTAAGATATCCCGAGTTACATGTATGGCAGCTGGAATTACATGTATGGCAGCTGGAATTACATGTATGGCAGCTAGAATTACATGTATGGCAGCTGGAATTACATGTATAGCAGCTGGAATTACATGTACGGTAGCCGGAATTACATGTATGGCAGCTAGAATTACATATATGGCAGCTAGAATTACATGCATGGCAGCTGGAATTACATGTACGGTAGAATGAATTACATGTATGGCAGCTGGAATTACATGTATGGCAGCTGGAATTACATGTACAGTAGCTGGAATTACATGTATGGTAGCTGGAATCACATGTATGGCAGCTGGAATTACATGTACGGTAGCCGAAATTACATGTATGGCAGCTAGAATTACATGTATGGCAGCTGGAATTACATGTATGGTAGCTGGAAATTACATGTATGGTAGCTGGAATTACATGTATGGTAGCTGGAATTACATGTATGGTAGCTGGATTTACATGTATGGCAGCTGGAATTACGTGTATGGTAGCTAGAATTACATGTCTGGTAGCTGGAATTACATGTATGGCTGCTGGAATTACATGTATGGTAGCTGGAATTAAATATATGGTAGCTGGAATTACATGTATGGTATCTGGAATTAAATGTATGGTAGCTGGAAATACATGTATGGCTGCTGGAATTACATGTATGGTAGCTGGAATTACATGTATGGTAGCTGGAAATTACATATATGGTAGCTGGTATTACATGTATGGTAGCTAGAATTAAATGTTGGGAATTAGTGCCTAAATGTATCACTATCTTCCAACTACAGAAAGGTATATCCGTAGTTCATACAAGCAATACAATGTGTTAGTTATCTGCAGCAGGTCGCAGTGGATTACATTTTCTCGCATTATTACGTCGTTTTAATCCCGCTCAACCAGTGATGGACAAAATCTGTAATCCTCTAGAGGATTAAAATGTCTTGTGCCTTTCCCAGCATGTTGTCAGAAAACGCCGTAATAATGGGAGAAATAAATTCTCCTTCAGTTGCCCATGTGGGTTACGATATTTCTCCACTCTCGAGAGTTAAGTTTAAAATTTTAACACCAAGCCCAAAACACACTAAGCCCAAAACACACTAAGCCCACAACACGAAGCCCAAAACACACTAATCCCAAAACACCCTAAGCCCAAAACACACAAAGCCCAAAACACACTAAGCCCAAAACACACTAAGCCCAAAACACACTAAGCCCAAAACACACTAATCCCAAAAACACTAAGCCCGAAACACACTAAGCCCAAAACACACTAAGCCCGAAACACACTAATCCCAAAACACACTAAGCCCGAAACACATTAATCCCAAAACACACTAAGCCCAAAACACACTAATCCCAAAACACACTAAGCCCAAAACACACTAATCCCAAAACACACTAAGCCCGAAACACACTAAGCCCGAAACACACTAAGCCCACAACACCAAGCCCAAAACACACTAAGCCCAAAACACACTAAGCCCACAACACACTAATCCCAAAACACACTAAGCCCGAAACACACTAAGCCCGAAACACACAAAGCCCAAAACACACTAATCCCAAAACACACTAAGCCCACAACACCAAGCCCACAACACTAAGCCCAAAACACACTAAGCCCAAAACACACTAAGCCCGAAACACACTAAGCCCACAACACCAAGCCCAAAACACACTAAGCCCAAAACACACTAAGCCCACAACACACTAATCCCAAAACACACTAAGCCCAAAACACACTAAGCCCGAAACACACTAAGCCCAAAACACACAAAGCCCAAAACACACTAATCCCAAAACACACTAAGCCCGAAATACACAAAGCCCAAAACACACTAATCCCAAAACACACTAAGCCCGAAACACACTAAGCCCAAAACACACTAAGCCCGAAACACACTAAGTCCAAAACACACTAAGCCCAAAACACACTAAGCCCAAAATAAAACGATAAACACCAATCTATTGTACTTTAAATAACTAATTTGTCACATCCCTACAACATATTAAGGCGAAAAGATTTAAATATCCAATACCATTGTTTATATTCCTACATCCGTATAGACAGAAAGCATTAACGCAAATTTGTAGAAATTGTTTTTTTCAAAATGAATCGAGAGTAATAATGTAAGAGTACAAAAATAAGTGACGTTTCTCATTTCTTATAATTTCGATCACCACACACAGATCACTCAAGTGGATTCTACTGATGATTTTGAAACCATGTTAATACGCATGTGTGACGGGACTATCATTGTGGTGATTGAATGGTAGTTGAATTTACAACTACTTATTGAATCAATGCATATCACCACTAAAGTTGTGCGCTCGAATCCCGTTCATGGCGAGGTGTATTTTATAAAATATGTGATAAATTTGTCAGTGACTTGCTACAGGTCAGTGATTTTCTCCGAGTACTTCTGTTTCCTCCTCCAATAAAACTGACGATCACGATATAGCTGAAATATTTTTAAACACTATAAACCCACTTACCCATGTAGAATTAGTACATATCATTTCTGGACCAATGTTGCTGAAGACTGTGTGAGTTGATTATACGTACAGAACTGACTCGCATTGAGGGAAGTTCTCTTTACAGGCGAAGTAACCTTTGTATCGGAACCTAATTTGAAATGCAGTCAAACATGCTTTAGTGACCACCCCAATTCAAAAATAACTTATATTATGTGAGCTTAATTTTAACTTCCAGTCACAGTGCATTTAATATCAATTACACATATATTTAGCAACCACCTGAACTGAGGGTCTGTGTGGTCCTTGTCGAGACAATGTTTCTCAACCCGAAGCATTACGCCCACCCAACACACCATTTAACCGATGATGAACCTTTTCCCGTCATACATAGAATTGAACGTATGGAGGTAAAATACTACTACTAAATTCAAACATAACCTGTCGTCAGAAAAATAACCATTGTAGCAATACCAAATATGAAATGCAGTTAAACCTGCCTTAGTGACCACCTGTCTTAAGCTACCCTATTTCTATGATACTTTGGAAAGTCATACCAGACAAGTTTGACTGTAGTAGGGTCTGAGTGGTCGCTTGGAGTCCTTGGCAAGACGATATTTTTCTACCCTAATCATTACAACCACCCCTTACTCCATTTAACATGGTGCTGAACCTGTTCTCGTCATACATAGAGCTGAACGTATGAAGCTAAGATTCTACTGCTAAATGCAACCATAAAATAACGTCAGCAAAATATATTTAATTAGTGAGATTACCCACTATTGCCTTCCAAATAACAATGGATCCAATAAATCGTATGCAAAGTGCAAGTTTCATTGAAGAATTTACACAATGTGCTAGTCAATATTATTTACTGTTGTTGTTAAGATGCGCAAGTCTAGATCAATTCACGTAATTCTGTCCCGAGGGTCCAATTAAAGATTGTACTTTTCAAGAAACTTTAGCTGATCAATGAACAACAATTGGTTTAACTATTAAGGCGTGGAGTAGATAAGCTTTTAGATAAAAGTACATAATTCAAGTTCAATGGATAATTGTAGAGTTATCTTTCGTAATTGAAGATCCCCGGGAGATATCGATATAATGTCATGACTCGAATGTATACGTCAATAAACTTAAGTGCTTGGTATGTTCACTCCCTGAAGGGTAATATGTTACGTATATCAAGATGGGTTTATTTTGCTCAATTGGAACTATAATGTTACACATACTGAACCAAATAAATGTTAACAAGGCCACGTGTAACAATTACGTAATGCACAATTACGTAATGCACTATTAAAATTATTATTATGAATGGCTGATAATACATTTCAGGCTTGACCGACTACGAACACCTTTATGACATGAAAACGTAGATATCAAAATTAAAGCACACAACACGTTTCTAGAATAACCTTCATCAGGTACGTTCAAAACCGAGAGGTTGGAAAGTCAAATAAATGTAAACGTTTTGGGAGAAAGTAAACCAAAGGACCTAAACAGGATCGGCAAAGTCGGCAAAAGGTCAAATTGTGATTGGCCACTAACAATCTTAGACACTGGCTCCCATTATATTTGAGACATAATCGATCGCTAGCACCTTTACGACATTATGAAAGGCTACTAATGCTTTCAAGACATTGTGATTTCTTACTAGCAATTACACGTCTCGATCCTTTAACAATATTTCAGCTATATTGTAGCGTTCAGGTTTCTTGGTGGAGAAAACCGGTGTGCCCGGGGAAAACTACCGATCTGTCGTAAATCACTGACAAACTTCACCACCTAATGTTGTACCGAGTACACCTCGCAATAAGCGGGATTCGAACTCAAAACTTTAGTGGTGATATGCACTGGTTGAACAGGAAATTGTAAGCCAACTACCATACGATCACGACCTCGACGGTCCGATAAGATTGGAAAAACAAATCATTCAAAATATATGGGAGCAAGTGAAAAAGAAGAAGAGAAGAAAAAAAAGAAGAAAAGACCTTTTTCTTTTTGTAAGATTCTGCTATTAATATACATGTGTTTATGCTTGGTAATTAAGATGAATTACATGTATACATGATGGGTAGATTGCTCTATGTCTTATGTAAATTGTTTTCTAATTGTTCCATATTGTTGTTGGAGAGGATGTGCATAGGCATAGCCTGTTATCCAATCCTATTGATTTATCAATAAAATATTTGAAATGAAATGAATGAAGTTAATCGATAGAAGGTCAAAATCGGTTACGGCCATGTCCGATGGATATTGACATAATGTTTAATCAATTATATTATTGAGAGACTAGAAATATCAAAGATGAATTAAGAGATGAGTGTATTGTATTTTAAGCTTTTCGGACGTAAATCATCGGTTTGTATGGTGAGAACGGACAACACATATCGACAATAACAGCTAACTGGTTGGTACCGGTAACCAATCAGCCTAGATAAAAGTCAACTTTGTGATACGCTGGATTAAAAGTGCAAAATTCCTTTCTTAACTCCATCAGTTAATTCAAGGTGCAGTTGTAAATATAGCAGAAGTTTACATAAATCAATATATTTTAAACAAGTAGAAAATACAGATTTACGTTTCCTGTCTACAGTAATTTGTTTACGACATTGTCAATATGGAACATGTCGTAAATTTTAAGATCCAGAACTGCATCAACGGCAGGAAACTTGGATTCTCTACAGGAATCATACTCTTTTATACGTTTTATGTGAAGTTTGAAATTACAAATCGTAATTAATTGTATATTTTACATGTGTGGTAATTACCTTGACTATAATTAATAACTCCTTCTTTTTCGTATCGTATTAACAATCTCAGCAAGTTTAAAATATTGTTACTTAAGATGACTGTTTTACTGCTTCCTTGGGATCATTGCTGTAGTCTGGTTTACCTGTACTCTTATATTTAGGGAAAACGACTACCTGTTGCGAATTAAAGGGGAATATCGGTCAAGGTTGGCATACTTGGTCGAAAACATTATATTTGGCCTTGAATTTCACCTGTTAATTGCGAGATGTTGTACTTTATGGTGCGAACTGCTCTAGGTGTTAGTGACAATAATAAAATATCCTCAAGATGGTGTTTACTTTAAGAAGAAAACGCTCGGTTGTGCAATTGTTAGAGTGATGTGATTGCCTAGAGGTCGGAAGATCTCGGGTTCGGGCCCCACTCGGGTCAAGTCAATGACGCGGTATTAAGGAGTAAGAGCAATGACTTGGTGGCACGTAATGAGGATAATGTGTCCAAGAGGAGAGACATGTCTACCTACTGAGCTAGTGAGCTAGCAGTATAAAATTCAAACTAAGCGTTTCATAAATAAAACAGTAATTGAATATTAATTGAATTTAAATTGTACACATCAAGATCAAACAATTGTATGGGTTACATTATCAGGAAGTAAGTATAAAATAAAATATACAAAAAAGGGTGAAGTTAATGGGATAACATGATATTAGAAACTAGATGGTGACGGTACTTGTAAGAAAATTTCATTCGTATTTTGAATTCTTGACGATAACCCCGCATTTTGTTTATAAGAAGAGTTTGAAGATATCAATGGGGCAATCAATCAGAATCGAAGAGGAACAGACAACACAATGGCCAAATGAAAAAGTACAAAAGAACAAACAAACTCAGGTGCTCCGGAAGGGTAAATTATAAACACCAAGTAACATTAAAGCGGTACATATGTCTAGATGTAGAGGTCATCGAAAGAGACTACAGAACAGCAGCAGGCTAGGGACTGTTTCACATCAGCAGGCTATGCACTACTTCACAGCAGCAGGCTATGGACTGTTTCACAGCAGCAAGCTATGGACTGTTTCACAGTAGCATGCTAGGGACTGTTTCACATCAGCAGGCTATGGACTGTTTCACAGCAGCAGGCTATGGACTGTTTCACAGCAGCAGGCTA